>CABHPQ010169184.1:0-14398 GCA_902168405.1 Peromyscus aztecus | reverse complement strand
CTTTCTTTCTTTTTTTTTTTTTTTTTTTTTTTTTTGGTTTTTTGAGATAGGGTTTCTCTGTTTAACAGTCCTAGCTGTCCTGGAACTAGCTCTGTAGACCAGGCTGGCCTCGAACTCACAGAGATCTACCTGCCTCTGCCTCCTGAGTGCTGGAATTAAAGACATGTGCCTCTACTGCCCAGCCTCAGCTTGTTTTTTTTTTGTTTGTTTTGCTTTTTTTAAACACAACCCAGGACCACTGTTGTGCAATATTAGTTTAACTATGTAAAGATGTGCTGCATTTGTTTAATTATGTAAAGATGTGTTGCTATTTTACCTTGCTACCTAAGGCACCTGATTAGTCTAATAAAAAGCTGAATGGCCAATAGTGAGGGAGGAGGTATAGGCATGACTTCTGGGCAGAGACAGTAAGTAGGAGGAGAATTCAGGCTCAAGAGAGAAAGAAAAAGAGACGCCAGGGAGATGCCAGGGGCCAGACAGACACAGAGGAAGCAGGAAAGTAGGACATACAGAATGAAAGAAAGGTAAAAAGCCCTGAGGCAAAACACAGATGAACAGAAACAAGTTAAATTAAGTTAAAAGAGCAGGTGGGACAAGCCTAAGCTAAGGCTGAGCATTCATAATTAATAATAAGTCTCTTGTCTTTATTTGGGAGCTGGTTGGCAGCCCAAAGAAAATGCCAACTACAGACTGTTCAGGGGTAGTGCCAGTCACAGTGGGCTGGACCCTCCCATATCAACCATTACTTAAGAAAATGCTCATACTTACAGGCCAATTTGATGGAGACATTTTCTCAATTGAGGTTCCCTTTTCCCAGAAGATCCCAGCTTGTGTCAAGTTTAGAAAAGAAAAAAAAAAATGCCTGGCACTAGTAGTGCATGCCTTTAATCCCAGCACGAGGGAGGCAGAGGCAGGTAGATCTTTGTGAGTTGAAGGCCAGTCTGGTCTTCAGAGCAGTTCCAAGATAGCCAGAGCTACACAAAGAAACCTTGTCTCAAACAAACAAACAAACAAAAACCCCAAAACAAGCAAACAAACAAAAAACAAAATAAATAAAAAACACAAACTAAACCAACCAGCACAGAGCCAGTCTCAAAAGCAATCAAACAACAACACAAAATTATTGTCATGACCCTTTATCTTGACTACATTCCCAGTGACAGCTGTCTGTCAAGGAGACAGAAAGCATACGTATTTCATCAAAGGTTGTAGAAAAGCAGGATACTCAAGCTGGGGCGATAGTTCAGTGAGTCAAGAGCTTGCCATGCCAATGCAAGGACCTGAGTTCAATTCCTAGAACCTGCATAAAGCTCAATGCAACAGCACACTTCTGAACCCAAGTTCCTCAGGAAGATGGGCAGCAGAGACAGGGGAGTCCCCTGGAGATGGACCAGCTAGACTGACATACACAGTGAGGAATAACAAAAGACCTTGTCTCAAACAAGGTGGAAGGCAAGGACCAAAACTGTAGGCTGTCCTCTGACCTCCACACATGTGCATGTGCTGTGGGATGGTCTGTATGTCAAATGTGTTGCTCTGATTGGTCAATAAATAAAACACTGATTGGTCAGTAGCCAGGCAGGACGTATAGGCAGGACTAACAGAGAGGAGAATTGAGAGAGCAGGAAGGCGGAGGTAGACACTGCCAGCCACTGCCATGACAAGCAGCATGTGAAGATGCCAGTAAGCCACAAGCCACGTGGCAAGGTATAGATTTATAGAAATGATTAATTTAAGATGTAAGAACTAGATAGCAAGAAGCCTGAGCCATTAGGCCAAACAATTTAAATAATATAAGTGTCTGTGAGTTTATTTTATAAGTGGGCTGTCGGACTGCCGGGGCTTGGCGGGACCTGGAGAGAAAACTCTCCAGCTACATGCCTGTACTCCCATACACAAAGACACAGACAGACACAGAGGTTAAAAACAAATGAACCAAAACATTTGAAAGATTAAAGATTTGAAAAAAAAAAAAAAAGAAAAGAAAAGTAGGGTGCTCACCAATGGCTGGAAAGTTCCTCCTGTATGTAAACCAGAGTCTGGAGGCCACATCAGACAAGATTTCGTCCTTTTCTAGTCATTTAAAAGAGGAAGACAGGCAAGTGAGGGCCAGCACACGACTGCCAGCTCAAGGCTTCTGCAGAAGCCACTGGAGCCGAGTGGACAGTACCTGTGAAAATGCTGTATTTTCTGCCCAGAATCCAAACAGGCTCTGAGGTCTCGGGAAAATCTTCAAATTCGGCAAACCGGAGAGTATCATATGTCAAGGTGGCTGTGGAAACCAAGAAACACATTGGTCTGATTTCATACTGAGATCATTTCTGCACGAGAGATTCTTGCAACAGCTGCGTTTTTGCACTTCCCTATTAGCCACATGAACTGATATACGAGCACGACAGACAACGTCTGACAGCTGACATGGTGGGGATAAACTTTAGGCAAAAAGATTCCCCCTCAAGTAAAAAAAAAAGAAAAAAGAAAGAAGAAAGTAAGCTCTTGGTTATGTGAGACTTAAAACGTTCTTTATTTTTTCTTTTGAAGACATCTCTCTTCATAGCTCTGACTGTCCTGGAACTTGATATGTAGACCAGGCTGGCCACACACTCAGAGATTCACCTGTGTCTGCTTCCCAAGTGCTGAAATCAAAGGTGTGCGCCCAGCTTTATCTTTTAGGACAGGGTCTCATGTATCCTAGTCCTTGAACTTGAAATGTAGCCAAGAATGACCTTTAACTCCTTATCCTTCTGCCTCTACCTCTTGAGTGCTGGGATTATAGGCATACATCACCAGCCCAGCTGATGTGGTGCTGGGAACTGAACTTCATGCTGGCTTCATGCATTCTAGGCAATCACTCCACCAACTGAGCTATATCCCCAAGAAGAAGGTGCCCTCTAGGACTCTCCTAACCACCTGCTATACACTGTGGACATGGATGCCCATGTATTCAGCTTCTGTGCTGGGGACAGAACATGGCAAAGGTGGGCATTATCTCTGAGCCCTGGTAGCCAGGGTCTAAATCTAGCGAGGGCACTCACAAGCTATATGTTCCTGGGCCATTTATATAACTTCTGAGTATAAACAACCACTCATCCATAAAAATGGGCTAATAACAGGGCTGTTTGCCACACAACAATGAAGCCTTCATGAAAGATTTCCCATGAGGTGCTGGCAGGCAGACAGAAGGGCATCACCAACAGCTGCTGTCATTAATATCAAGGATAAGGATGCAGAATCACAGAGATGAAAGCATACACATTTTACTATGCCCAGAGGGCTTCACTGGGTACAGTCACAGGCTGGGAAATACTGGAATGTAGCCCCCAGAAATACAAGCCAAAGTGACAAGTCCTCAGCAACAGAGCACTGCTGAGGTTTTCTGAGCAGGGCAGGGGCCAGGGCCATTGGGCCTTGTCCTGGAACTCTGCTCTTCTGTATTTTAGCTGTCTACTTTCAAGACAATGTCAACAAACTGGTGATCCTACAACCAACTTAATTTCTCCCACTTTTACATGTGGTTACTTCAGTACATGTCGCTAAAGGCTAACTTGTGATAAATTAACATTCATATTATCAAGATGCAAAAAACACACGTCTCCCTAACGTCTAAAGCAGCAAAATGCAGAGCAGGCAAATTTCTTAGGTTTATTAGCAACCTTTACAGGTAGGGAAGCCAGCTTCAAAGTGAAAGCAGTGAGTGGGACTCTATTAAGTTCAAATGTATCACCAAGTCTACTAGCGTAACTATGAAAATTATGGGTTGTGCAACCTGACAAACCAAAAGCCAGGCTGGCGGTGAAGCAACCAGAGGGAACAAAACTACAAAGAGGCAGTTACAGCTCCCACCAGTTTCACAGCAGCCAAGAAGCAAGAGTAACGCCAATGGTCTGTGGAGGGAGTGCCCAGCCCTCCAACAGAAGCCCACACTCCACCAGGTGAGCGTCCCCTTCCCCGGGCCTCGCTGCAGACTGCCATCTGTGCCAGTCTCCCATTCTTCCCTCGTACTGCCTCCTCCACAAGTCAGAACAGTGTTCACTGCCTGTCAGTCTCAAAGGCATTCGTTCCTGTGTAGTCGTCAAGAGCCCAGCTGCGGAGCCAGGGGTCTGAGGCCACCAAAAGCTAGCATGTGATCCCTGTAAGTCAGAATCCTTTCTATGTCTCTGTTTTCTCACTGTGAAGTGGGAACAACTGGACTTTCCTCATTGGGCTGGGGAGTAAGGGTTCTAGAGCTCTGAACCAACCAGGAGTGCCATAAGCACACTTTCACAGGGCCAGCCTTCTCCAGTCCTTGAAATGATGAAATACTTTGACTGCGGAAAGAAATCCATTCTGTTCCTAAATGGGAGCGTAACAATGTACAGGAAACTCAAATCAAATGTGTTTCTTTGCTAAAACAGATTCTAACCCAACAAACTTTCCTCAAGAAAGACATGTAGTCCTGGTGTGGTGGCACATGGCTTTAATCTCAACACTCTGGAGGCAGAGAGAGACAGGTGGATATCTGTGACTTCCAGGACAGTCAGGCATGCACAGTAAGACTGTCTAAAAAAGAGAGCACACACAAGTGAGCGCGCGCACGCGCGCGCACACACACACACAGTCTTATAGCTGCATTTAGAGCAGAAAGCAGGTATGTTACAAGGGCCAGCACAGGTGACTTTGACCTTTCAGTACCTAAGGCTCCATGGCCTCAATGATTCCCACTAGAAGGGTCCATCAAGGCTCTCATCCTTGTGTTGTTACAGGCATCCCACTGGTCTGGAAGACAGGAGGAAAACACATGCCACCATTCCCGGGATACCCCACCTCACACAGGCATACCCACAGTGCCAACTGAAACACACACACACACACACACACACACACACACACACACACACACACACAAACTGAGATGCTATTCACAAAGCATCATCCAGGGAAAGGTGACGGGAAAGAGAAATTTCTGACCTTCTGGATCTATATGAAGTGAAAAAAGGAGGTTTTCAAACTCAGGCTCTAATTACAACAGACTGAGGCTTGCTTTTGGAGGTAGAGCCCATATGTGGAGTCATACAGCACACAATACACTTCTCTAAGCTTCTATCACCTCACCCAAGAAATGGGCACCACTAGCTCTGTCCAAGGGGATGAGAACCCAGACAAGTGCACAACCTAAGCTCACATCCACTAACCTGTGTCCACCTGCACAAGGACTCTCCCCTCTGGACACCAACTGGCCTCTACACTTCTCCACAGAGGTTCTTCAGTTCAACTGCACTGCCCTTGTTACAATATCTTTATACCCCAAAGCATGTCACTTACAAAGCATTATGAATGCACCCCCCCCCCCCACAGAGAGAAAACAGTTTCCAAACCCCCAAGCAGTAAGTTAAATTTGTCAATAGACAACACACAGGGGAAGTAAGGCATCCAAGAATCCTCCGCCCTATAAAAGAGCTCTTCCATTTGTTCAAGCACACTAGTATCTGACTTTCCCACCCTCTTCCTGGGACTTCTGTGGTCACAACTGAAAGAGAAAATGTAAAGTGTTTTAATAATAGGACAGTTTAGTTAGAAAAAGTACTATGATTTAGTATCATTTATCTGACAGCCAGAAAAATAGAGATTTGTGCTCAATGAATGGAACTAACCTTTTTACTTAAGCACAAATTACACTGTCATTCAAGCAGGGAGAAACACAAAAACATAAAGTGAGTAGATCTCGCTTAGAGATTACTCTAATATATCTCATGTTGTGGAATAATCTTTTGTACACTGTGAAGATGTGTTTCTGCCTAATGCACCTTCTGATCAGTTTAATAAAGCACTTAATGGCCAATATCTAGGCAGGAGAGAATAGGTTGGACTTCCAGGGAGAAAGAGGAACTCGGGAAGAATCTGATATGTGTGGATTAAGCCAGCAAGACTCGGAGGAATTTGGATGTACAGTACAGAGGAGAGGTAACAAGCCACATGGCAGAATATAGATTAATAAGAAGTTTCCATGTCATTATTTGGGAACTGGAGGTCCAAAGAAAGTCCCACAATAATCACATTGTTATATTTTGAAGCTAAGAAGGATGGCTCAGCACTTGGGAGTCTGAGAAGGAGGATCATTTGAGTTTGAGGCCAGCTTGAGATATACAAGTTCCTATCTCAAAAGTTTGTGATTTTTTTAACCGATAAGATTATACTCTATAGTATAAATTCATCAGAAGTGTTCTTTCTTTCCTTTGAAAAATTCTTATGATTAAAATAATAGTTTGCATGTAGAAGAAAGTAAAAATTTTAGCTCTTAGAAAGCTAGGAAACTCTGCTTTAATATATACTAGACAGAATGTCTACATCAAAACCTACTGCTCAGGCTAGGGACATAGCTCAATTAGTAGAATGCTTCCACAGTTTACAGGAAGCCCTTGGTTTGATCTCCAGCACCACACAAACTGGGCTTGTTGGTGAACCATTTACAATCCTAGTCTGTAATCTGAACACTTGGGAGGTGGAAGCAGAAGGATTAGGAGTTCAAAGTTACCATCCATTAACTGGGACAGAAGCATTTTAAATTTTGGGAGCATTTGCATATACAGAATTAAAGTCTCATTAGCACTGGGTGGTGGCACACGCCTTTAATCCCAGCACTCAAGAGGCAGAGGCAGGCGGATCTCTGAGTTCAAGTCCAGCCTGGACTACAGAGCGAGTGCCAGGACAGCTAAAGCTACAGAGAAACCCTGTTTTGAAAAACAAAACAAAACAAAATCTCATTAGAAAAAGCACTATGACCCAAATTAAAATATGAAACTTATTTAGGTTTTATCTACACACCTTACACACAGCCTGAAACCAAATTTTAAAAATGTGTGTGTATGTCTACATGCATGTACATGTGTCAATGCCTGTGGAGGCTAGAAGTGTGCATCAGATCTGGAGCTAAAGTTACAGAAAGCTGTAAGCTTACAGAGGCTGGTGCTGGAAACTGAACTCCAGACCCCCTCACAGAGCATCAAGTTCTTTTATCTGCTAAGCTACCTCTCCAGCCCCCGAAAGTAATTTCATAAAATTCTTTCAATGTGATGGTGGTTTTAAAAAAATCTAATTATTTTTTCCTGTTTGTTTTTACAGTGCTGGGGACTCACACATGCTAGGCAGACATTCTACCATAGAACTACATCTTTATTCCTCTTATTTTACTCTTTATTTTGAAAAATGGTTAGCTCAGGCTAGTCTTAAACTCACTCTGTAGGCCAAGCTAGCCTTGAACTTGTGATCCTCCTGCCTTAGCCCCCTAAGTAGCTAGGATCACAGGCTTAGGCACTAGATATGCTGTTGGTTTTGTTTTTGCTGAGACAAGGTCTCACACTATAACTCAGACTAACCTGGAACTATGTAACCCAGGCTGGCCTCAAACTAGTGGAAATCCTTTTGTCTCAACCTCTTCAGATGAGAGATTATAGGCATAAGTCACCATATCCAGTTTTTAAAATAGGGTCTTGTTGATTGTTTTTTTTTTTTTTAACTCTTTACTCTTTTGGGGAGCCTGACCATCCATTTCCCAAATAAATTACACATGGAGGCTTATTATTACTTATGAATGCTCGGCCTTAGCTTGGCTTGTTTCTAGCCAGCTTTTCTTAAATTATCCTGTCTACCTTTTGCCTCTGAGCTTTTCCTTTTCTTACTTCTGTATATCTTACTTTCACTCTTACTCCACAGCTGGCTGTGTAGCTGGGTGGCTGGCCCCTTCTTTTCTGGATCCTTGATCTCTCTTGCTCCCAGACTTCTCCTCCTATTTATTCTCTTTGCCTGCCAGTCCTGCCTATCCTTTCTCCTGCCTCACTATTGACCGTTCATTTCTTTATTAGACCATCAGGTGTTTTAGACAGGCACAGTAACACAGCTTCACAGAGTTAAACAAATGCAACACAAAAGAATCAACACACCTTTGCATCATTAAACAAATGTTCCACAGCATAAACAAGGTAACACATATTAAAATAATATTTCACACAAGGGTCTCAGTAGGACCCCCAGGCTGGCCTCCAATTTATACTCTTCCTGCCTCAGCTCTTGAGTACTGGGACTACAGGCACACACTACCACACCTGGCAGAAAGAGTCTGGGAATTTCATGTCTTTCATTTGTTTGTAGAAAGGGTTTCATGCATTTGAGGTTGGTCTAGAACTCCTAATGTAGTCAAGGATGACCTTAAACTTCTGATCCACCTGTCTTCACCTCTAGGGAAGCATCTGAATCACAGGTATAGGATACCATGCCTGGTTTCACTAAATGCTAGGGGTTAACCGAGGGCTTTGTGACTGGTAGCCAAATACTCTACCAGCTAAGCTACAGCCCCTGCCTGCTCCCTTTAAAAAAAAAAAATAATGTGGTTTTGGGGATGACAAGGCATTGGGAATGCTGGGAAGGTACTCTACCAATGAGCTACATCCCCAGTGTGTGACTATGTTTTGATACCAGCTCAGGTAAGGAGTTTTTCCATCAGGCTGGCAGTTATTATTTTGGATATTGAATTTGGATTAGGTATGCTCAGTCTGTAGTAGAGAGATAGGCAATTCAACAATCCCAATTCTGGCCGGGCAGTGGTGCATGTCTTTAATCCCAGCAGTCGGGACGCAGAGGCAGGTTGATCTCTGTGAGTTCGAGGCTAGCCTGGTCTACAGAGAGAGTTCCAGGACAGGCTCCAAAAGCTACACAGAGAAACCCTGTCTCGAAAAAACAAAACAAAAATAATCCCAATTCTGTTTCACTGATGACTAACCATGTGCAGCACTAGAGACCATTAGATGCTGGCTCTGTTTGTGAGAAACAGGCAGCATGGCTGCTTAGGTCCTGCCTCTCAACAGCTCTTTGTATTTTATTTTATTTTTTGAGACAGCCTCACTATACAGCTACAGCTGGCCCAGAACTCACTATGGAGAACAAGCTGCCCTCAAACTCAGAGCTCTACTTACCTCTGCTTCCTGAATGCTGCAATTAAAGGCATGCACCACCACAACTAGTTAGTTATTTTGGTGTATGAGGGGCTGCATACACATGTGTATAGAGACTGCTGCACTTCACTTTTATGTAAATGCTAAGGATCAAAACTCAGATCCTCATGCTTGTTAAATAAGCACTATACCAACCGATCCACTCCTGTGGTCACCAGTACTTCTTTGAACCAGGAGCATGTTTGTGGTTGCATTCCCCCGGGGTATACCTGGCCTGGGCACCAGAGAGTAGCACCTAACCCTAATTCATCTTTTGTTTAGCAGACACCTTTTGTTCCTCTTATTGCCCTATATGAATCTTGTCTCAGAGTCTCTCAAGGATACAAAGGCCTATGCAAAACTTGGTTCAGAAAACCCGGGAAACTGTGGTACATGATGAATCAAGGAATTTGCACTTGGCATTGTATTATTGGGAGCTTCTTTCAGGTTGTTTTGAACGAGGAAATCAACTGGCTACACTGTAAATATAGAGAAAAATAAAAATGCCCTGGACAAAGGGAAAAGGTTTCAGTCCTTAAGATTGGATCCCCCTGCAGTCGCAAAAGGCTAAATTCATCCTTAAGGTGCCTGAGTCTTCTTTCCACAGACCCACATCAACCTACACACCCGTGTCACACACTTTGTGACACATGTTTGTTTACATAATTCTGGGAAATAGGTAGAGAGGCCATCCAAATCACTTGGGCCTTCCGCCTCCTATACCAGCAGACTTGGGCTCCCTCCCTGGCTTCTCTTATTTTCTATTCACATGCAGACCCTGGGCAATTTCATCCGATAACAGCTTTCTGCACATCTTCAGTATAGGGCTCCCAGCCTATGTAACCAAAGGCCCATTAACACTACTTGGACATCTAACAGGGACCTCACTGTAAACAGACATTTCCTGTCCCGACTGCCCAGTCCCAAATAACCAACTCAGAGGCTAAATATGAACTATAAATGTTCGCATGGTAGCTCAGGCTTGTTACTAGCTAACTCTTACATTTAAATTAACCCATTTCTATTAATCTATGTATTGCCATGGTGGCTTGTGGCTATTCCTGTCCTCTATCATGTCTTGCTTCCTGGGTAATTGGCTGGTGTCTCCCCTGACTCCGCCCTCCTTCTTCCCATCATTCTCAGTTTTGCTTTCCCACCCAACTTCCTGTCCAGCTACTGGTCTATCAGCCTTTTGTTAACCAATGAAAAGTAATACGTATTCATAGTGTAGAAAAGGATTGTCCTACAACATTTCCCCCTTTTTGTCTAATAAAAAGGAAAGTTTTAACCGGGCGGTGGTGGTGCATGCCTTTAATCCCAGCACTCGGGAGGCAGAGGCAGGCGGATCTTTGTGAGTTCGAGGCCAGCCTGGTCTACAGAGCGAGATCCAGGAAAGGCGCAAAGCTACACAGAGAAACCCTGTCTCAAAAACCCCCCCCCCCAAAAAAAAAGGAAAGTTTTAACTTTAATATAGTAAAACTATATACAACAAAAAGTTATTAAGTAAGAATTATAGTAACAATATCCAATCCATTTGCATCTGACAAAATTAGAGAAAATCCAATTATCTTATCTTGGTGAGTCTAAAGTTTTGTAGCTAATTTATCCTTTATCATAACTGAGAAAAACTATAACTGTGACTATCTAGTCTTCAACTCCCATCAAAGACCCAAGAAGGGTGAAATGTTACCTAATGACAGGGACATTTCACTGCCTGGACAGTCACCCAAAGTTCCTCTTAACACTGGGGTATCCATCTTTGGCCCATGGGCCTACTATATCTGACAGACAGGAAATGAGAGGCTATGGATTCATTCTGGATTAAGAAAAATAAGGTTTGATCAAGGAAGACCTTCTAAAAAATCTCTGATAGGAATGGATGGCCCAGATGATCCATTTCAGAGCACCTCTACTGCAGTTTCCTCTGAGTTCTGCATTCAGAACAGCTTCAAGGCTGCTGGCTGAGACGATCCTGCAATTAAGGCTCAGGGATTGTAGGGAAAGAGGGGGCCAAAAGACTCTAAGAGTCAAAAGAACAGGAAGTTTGCTGTAAGAGTACATCTCTTAGAAATGTCAGAAGCTACCCATAGAGTCTAATTAGCATAGCCGCCTAATCAAAGACCTGAACAAGGATGACACCAATAGAAGGGGTATAGGAATGACAGGAAAATAGGTAGATTATCAAATCTACTTTTAAACTAAAAAGCAACTACTAGTCTTAAATATTTTACATTGGTATGGATTTTTGTATATTGATACAAATTTAAGGTTATTTTTGTTACACTATATATATATTTCCACTCTTGTTTAGGTATTTTTGTTATACTGTATATATGTTTCTACTCTTGTTTCAGGTATTGTACCTATGCAGTTCATTTTAAAATGTAATGTAAAGTTCTAGTCCTTAAAAGCTATTATTACAAACTGTTTAAGATCATTTAAAAAATGTAGGTTAGCAGTTAGTCATCTATAACATTCAAATTTGTGGCCATGTTAGGTATGTTTTCAAGGTCAACAGAGATATATTTTAGATAGGCAAGTGGTCTTAAAACGCTTCAGAGACCTACAAAGAATACAGCATTTAAAATGTTTTAATAACATAAGTCTTTTAGCAACAGTGAGACATGTCTGCTCCTGGCAGCACCAATTTACTACAAAAAAGGATGATGGGCATCAAAGAACCTCCATCTGGAGTTTGCTTTCCTTGTGGCAAAGTTAGCCACTGGACAAGAAACTGTCCTTGCCTCGACTGCCGACAGTGTGCTGTCCAAACTGGACGTGCAGGACACAAAAGAAAGTAACTGCTGAACTTTGCCAAGACAAGGTGGGGCAGTCCTTCAAATTCCTGCTTCACAGAAAAGTTTGTCAGATAGTTTAGGACTATAGGTCAAAGACAGATGCCCCAATGATGCAGAGGAACCTTGGGTGACTGTTTCTGTCATTTCTATAGTTTTGGAAGTTGTTTACTCCACACTTCCTGTTTACTCAGGTAATAAATATTATAGCCTTCTCAGGTCTCTGATGAGGTTGAAGATTAGATAGTTATAGTTACAGTTTTTCTTGTTACCACATTCAGAAAAGAAACTCACAAAAGAGGTACAAAGGTTGAGAGACATAAAAGCTTAAATTGTTTGTCTAAGAAAATGTTTTGAGGTCTAAAAGATAATTTTGGGTTGGTAATACAAGTTAGGATAGAGCCGGGCGGTGGTGGCGCACACCTTTAATCCCAGCACACGGGAGGCAGAGCGAGGAGGATCTCTGTGAGTTCAAGGCCAGCCTGGTCTATAGAGAAAGTTCCAGGACAGGCACCAAAGCTACGCAGAGAAACCCTGTCTTGAGAGAGAAAAAAAAAAAAACAAACAACTTTGCCTGTTGGTGGTACACGCCTTTAATCCCAGCACTTGGGAGGCAGAGCCAGGCGGATCTCTGTGAGTTCAAGGCCAGCCTGGTCTACACAGAGAGATCCAGGACAGGCACCAAAACTACACAGAGAAACCCTGTCTGGAAAAAAACAAAAAAAGAAGAAAAAAAAAGAGCTAGCTGAGACAAGCCTAAGCTAAATGACAAGCTTTCAATAGTTAATAAGTCTCCATGTCACTATTTGTGAGCTGGCAGCCAACAAATAAGCTTGCTACAAAGGGGGAAATCTCATGGAGCCCCAACCCTAGAAAAAGAACTATAATCAGCTGGGCAGTAGTGATACAGAGGCAGGCAGATCTGAGTCTGAGGCCAGCCTGGTCTACAAAGTGAGTTCCAGGACAGCAAGGCTGTTACACAGAGAAACCCTGTCTCAAAAAAAAACAACAGGCCAGGCGGTAGTGATGCACACCTTTAATCCCAGCACTTGTAAGGCAGAGGCAGGTGGATCTCTGTGAGTTCCAGACCAGCCTGGTCTACAAAGTGAGTTCCAGAACAGCTAGGACTGTTACACAGAGAAATCCTATTTCAAAAAAAAATAAAATAATCTATTTTCAGAGAGCAAGAGGTGGATAAATGTAAGATGGTTTAGAGGGAGGAGAGGTAAGGGGAAAATAATGAATTATAATCTCAAAAAATTAAAAATATACTTTCAAAGTGAGATTTTTTTCTTGGTCATCCTGCTACAATTCCAATCCCCTATAATTTGACCCACATCACTCTCCCATATGAGCACCACCCAATTCTACATACTCCTGGTCTCCTGTAGAGAATGTCAACTACCTCAAGACAGCATTTTTTTGGGTCCATTTTTCTAGTCCCTGACACTCAAGGAATTTACAAATTAGTTTATAGAAAGAACAAGTAAGGTGCAATACCTTTAATCCCAACACTCAAAAGGCAGAGGCAGGCAGACCTGTGAGTTCAAGGCCAGCCTGGTCTACACTGTGAATTCTAGGACAGCTAGGGTTTTGTAGAGAGACCCTGCTGAGAAAGACAGACAGACAGACAGAAACAATTACAGGAACAACCATAAGCCATACTGCTATATTACAATGGTGGAAAAAGGCAGAATTTTCAAGGACCCCAGGGATCACGGGGTAGACTATAAAAGGCTTTCCAGCGTTATATCAGGAGAAAAACTGCCCCATCATACCCTAAAAAAAAAAAAAAAACCTGTATGTTTTTATCAGTACTAACACAGGTCTCCAAACACAAATGTCTTCTCGAGTTTGATCTCTCAGCAGCATTCAATACCCACTTGAGGCCCCATATGTTGAGAGATATTCTGATAGCACTCCTACACTCCTGAGGCTGCCCAATAAAGTTACACTTGAATCAGAGGGCAGAACCAGTGACTAGCTGACCAGAATTGGTCACAGAGAAGCCAGCAATTTGGGTAGAGAAGACACACAGGACACTGGAGTTTGAGCTCCCTCTTGGCTCTGGGAGAGGGTCTATAGCAGGGTATCAGGCCAAAAAAACAAGGTCAGCTAGCTGCTGCCACCTAGCCTCTCTGAGCTAGCAGGTTTTACCCTAGCCTCTGACTCCTGAGTTTTATTGATAAACAGAATGAAAGAGACTTAAACCTAAATATCACAGCTGCAGCAGAGCCAGGTCACCACCTGAGTGCGCAGTGGGGCACTGAGGGGCTGTGAGGCCACAGACAATAATCAATGTAACAGTAGATTCTCGTGCAGCCAATAAGCCGACAGACAACCATCACGTAGGCGACTACACAGGTATATACTTAATCTGGACCGTTTTACACATTAAAGGTAATAAACTGACTACTAAATTGAGTTTTCCATCTTAATTTAAACATTTCCTATTAAGAGTTTTAGGTATCTAGAAAATATCTGAAAAGAAAGTGGAGCTGAGGTGGTCCTGGTCTTTAATCCCAGCACTGGGGAGGCACAAGCAGGCAGATTTCTGTGAGTTTGGGGCCAGCATGGTCTGTATCTCTATGAGTTCCAAGACTACATGGTGAGGCATTGTCTTTAAAAAAAAAAGGGGGG
>CABHPQ010169183.1:13254-50159 GCA_902168405.1 Peromyscus aztecus | reverse complement strand
CCGGGGCTGCATCTGGGGGCCACTCCAGTGCCCACTGCACCTCGGGAAGAGCCTCCTGAGCTCTGGGGCGGCCCAGGCCAGGCCTGGAAGCACAGTCGCTTCCCGGGCACGGTTTAAAGGCTCTGGGGCCTTCCTCGGCCCGAGCCACCCTTTCTCAGACCTTTCTCGGGCCGCTGCGGCTGGGCCATCCAGAGCAAGAGCTGACAGGAGGCAGCCTAGCTGGGCCTGATGGGAGGTGACCAGCTTTCATTCAGTTACCCGGAAAAGAACGACTGGGGTGGGGCGCAGGTGGGGGCTTCTCCTTGCCTTCCCTCCCCTTCCCTACTCTCTCCTGCCCTTTGCGGAGTGATCTGAGAGTGTTCCCGGCTTCACCTTTCTGGAGAAGGGTCAGGGTAGGCAGTGGGGTTGCTCCGGGAGGTGGGGAGTGGGGGTGGCCGCTGGGGCTGACAGCCATTCTCCCCCCCCCCAAAAAAAATAATAATAATGACACACAGTTGGATTGGTACAGCTAGACCAGACAGCGTTCAAAGCAGTCCACCTCTCATTTCTACCTTAGGAACGCTAGAATGACCAGCTGTAGCTGCTTGTTCATACTTCTTGGTACTATACCAACGCAGCGGTGCCTTTATTCCTACCTTTCCCAGGAGATGCTGAGGATGACAACTTTTAGCTTGATTCTTTTATTTCTTCAGCGGAACAGTTAGAAGCCAGACTGGCTTGTGGGGTCAATCTCTACCTTCTTCCTCTTAGAGAGAAAACTTACAGACTTTTCAATCTTAAGTGGCAGATGAGCCGAGGACCTGGAAAGGTTGCCTTTAGTTCCAAAAGTTCCTCCCTCTCTTTACGCTGCCTCAAAGTGGTGAATTAGAGATTTGCTGGGGTTGGGTGGGCTTTATCTTGCATTGATTACTGTGAGTGTTTTGGACCTGGAGGAGAAACACCCTGTGGCGAGCTTTATCATGTATAACTCAGGCAAACAGGACACTTTCTTACATCGTGTTCCTCTGGGAGATGATTAGAATACAGAAGTTCAGCTTGGAGGATCTCCACACGGGGTGGAGGGTCTCCACGCTGGGTGGGTCTATGAACCTCTCATTTAACCCTGCTTGCCAGGAGTTCAGGGCCCTGCAAGGCCATTCATCCTGTTATAACTAGAGATGCATGTGCCCAGGGAAAGGCCTGGAGTGCAGGTGAAGAGGATCATGGACCAGTCCCTTGAAGGAGAGGGTTTTTAGGTAGTCCTTAATACTGATGTCTTTAATATTAGCTCCCAGAGTCCATTTGCCTTAGGACTGGTGCCTTGGGGGTGTGGCTTCCCTCTGCTAGCCAGCCTCTCTGGTCTCTAAGTAGTGGTGTCCTCATGTTAATGTGAAAGGGGCTGGCAGGCCTTAGGGACAGGTCACCCCAGACCCTGTGGGACGCCTGACTGAATAAGGCCATATGGAAACTAGAGGGGATTTGTGGAGGCTGAGAAGCCATGCTTGAGAATAGGGAATTGAAGAAAATGGGCATGGAAATAGCTCCCTTCCCCTTTGCATGGAGGAGTGGAGCTGCTACCAGGCTTCTTGGCTAACATGTGAAGGGAGTAGGTTTGCAGCCCTGAGCATCTCCCTCCCCTAAGGTAGCTTATGTCCATGCGGTGAGTGTGGGCAGCACAGGAAAAGGGAAGGGAAGGGCCACTTGTTGCTGCCTCAAGTTCACTGTGTCTCTCTTCCCTACAGAACCGATTACTGGGGAAGGCAGAGCCTTCTTGGCATTGCTGGGACCCTGTCTCGAAGAGCCCCCTGTCCTGTAAACACTGCCTTGTAGCTCTCTTCTTGGCTAATGACAAGGGCTGTCTGACCAGTCTCCTCTGTGCCTTGTGTGAGGTTCTTGTCCGCCCCTGAGATCCGGTAGCTTCTCTCTCAGGGTTGGGTTCACCTTAAGCGGGAAACTGAAGCCATTACTGTCCAAACCCAGTTTCATCTTCCCAAGCATGTCGGAAAGTTGGCAGCAGCCACCACAGGCGCAGCCACAACAACCGCAGGCACCACAGCCTCAGCACCATGCAGAGCCACCACCGGCCCTGGCTGAACACACGCTGCCCCCAGGAACAGCTGAGAACCCACTAGGCTGTGCTGTCTATGGCATACTTCTGCAACCTGACCCAGGCCTGCAGCCCCCACAGCATGCACCTCTGCCAGCAGGGGAGCCAGGCCCCAAATGCGGTGTGTGTGGCCATGACCTGGCACACCTAGCCAGCCCACACGAGCACCAGTGCCTGGCAGGCCATGACCGCTCATTCCAGTGCACACAGTGTCTCAAGATATTCCATCAGGCCACCGACCTGCTGGAACACCAGTGTGTTCAGGCTGAGCAGAAGCCTTTTGTCTGCGGTGTCTGCAAAATGGGCTTCTCCCTGCTCACCTCACTGGCCCAGCACCACAGCTCCCACACTGGCATGGTGAAGTGCTCCATCTGTGATAAGACCTACAAGCCAGCTGAGGGCGCCGAACCAGCCACCACTACTGCCCCATCGCTGCCCCCAGCACCTCCACCGGCTAATGTTGCCCCTGCGGAACAACCCGAAAAGCCCTATAGCTGCCCCATCTGCCAGAAACCCTTCAAGCACCTGTCGGAGCTCTCCCGGCACGAGCGGATCCACACTGGAGAGAAGCCGTACAAGTGCACGCTGTGCGACAAGAGCTTCAGCCAGTCCTCCCATCTCGTGCACCACAAGCGCACACACAGCTCTGAGCGGCCCTACAAGTGTGCTGTCTGCGAGAAAACCTTCAAGCACCGCTCCCACCTGGTGCGCCACATGTACGCACATTCGGGGGAGCACCACCTGTTCCGCTGCAACGTGTGCGAGCTGCATTTCAAAGAGTCGTCGGAGTTGTTGCAGCACCCTTGCACCCCGAGCGGGGAGCGGCCCTTTCGCTGCGGCGAGTGCCAGAAGGCCTTCAAGAGGCCATCGGACCTGCGGCAGCATGAGCGCACCCACAGTGCCGAGCGGCCTTTCAAGTGTGACCTGTGCCCCATGGGCTTCAAGCAGCAGTATGCGCTGATGCGGCACCGGCGCACACACAAGACGGAAGAACCCTTTAAGTGTGGCCTGTGTGAGAAGGGCTTTGGGCAGCCCAGCCACCTGCTCTACCACCAGCACGTGCACACCCTGGAGACTCTCTTCAAGTGCCCCGTGTGCCAGAAGGGCTTCGACCAGTCTGCTGAGCTGCTGCGGCACAAATGCCTGCCGAGCTCCACAGAGCGGCCCTTCAAGTGCCCGGTGTGTAGCAAGGCCTACAAGCGGGCGTCTGCCCTGCAGAAGCACCAGCTGTCCCACTGCGCTGCCGCGGAGAAGCCTCTGCGCTGCACCCTGTGCGAGCGCCGTTTCTTCTCCTCCTCGGAGTTCGTGCAGCACCGCTGTGACCCTGCCCGGGAGAAACCACTCAAATGCCCGGACTGTGAGAAGCGCTTCAAGTACGCTTCCGACCTGCAGCGGCACCGGCGGGTGCACACGGGAGAGAAGCCCTACAAGTGCCCCAACTGCGATAAAGCCTTCAAGCAGCGCGAGCATCTCAACAAGCACCAGGGGGTGCACGCCCGTGAGCAGCAGTTCAAGTGTGTGTGGTGTGGCGAGCGCTTCCTGGATGTGGCGCTGCTCCAGGAGCACAGTGCCCAGCACAGCGCTGCGGCCGCAGCTGCGGAGGGCGCCTACCAGGTGGCTGCCTGCCTGCCCTAAGGCCCGGGGCCACCGCCTGCCCTGTCTAGTCTTGCCTGCTTGCAGCTGCATGGCAGCAAGCCTGTCAGCCAGCTCCCTCCTCAGGAGTGAGGACCGAAGGGTCCTGGGCAGGTGGAGGGTGTGCATGTTCAGTACCGGCACCAGCCCGGCCATCGGAGGAGCCAAACTGCTGTGGCCAGACCAGATTCATTGACCTCTTCCCCACGACAGGACTTGCTTTCTGAGAGCCTGCTGTCCTCCTGATCTATAAGGAACTTGAATCCCACCTGTAGTCAGGTGCCTCTCTGCCCCAGGTATGAGGGATGCCAACCCAGCCTTCCCAAATTGTTCAGCCTAGTTAGAAGCTTCCCAGGTGGCTTGGGAAGAAGGAAATAGGGTTTCTCCTCAAATTGCTTTTTTTTTTGCGGGGAAAGGCCAGCTTTGTGACAGTTCTGGAGACTTAGAGTGTAGACCGGGAGCTACAGTCCTCTGACTGCCCAGCTAGAATGAATGTGCCCCAACCCCAAGTTTCTGGTAGTTAAGCTATGTAGGATAGGAGTCTTTGGGCAGGGTGTGCTTGGAGATGAGGGGCCCAGTCAGGGTGGAGGAATCAGGAACATTCCATGACACCCTCAGGTCAGCCCGTGCTGTCGGCAGGGAAAGGGACACAAGCCCCGTGTGCTGAGGGTGATCCTGAGTCTGTAGAAGCCCCCTCCTGGCTGTGAGTAGTTCTAAGCTTCAGGGAAAGTAACGTTCCCTTTGAGCTGCTGTTGTAGAAGGGGAGGGCTGTTAGTCCCCCTTCCCCCTAGCCTCATCTCTGAGGTGGGGAGGAAGGAGAACCAAGCCCATGATTTCCCCAGTAGTTATAAACAGGTCCCTTCTTCCCACATTGTGTGAACCAAAGTGTCTGGGGCTCAGAGTCGTAGCGTCAGCTTGTCCCAACCCTGCCTGAGGGTCCAATGGAGTTCTGAGTACCCAGGGTGAGGAATGGCTTCTCACCCCACAGAGTCCTTCTAGCCCATGGATTCCATGAGCCATCAGTCCGGCCGTGGGCTTGGGCCCTAAGGATCTTCTGTTGCCAAAACAACCTGCTCTCCTTTGAGTTCCAGAGTCCTCTTAGGTCTTTGGCTACTCACAGCCTGCCTCCTATAGCAAACTTGGGAACACAGGGATAAAGGAGCCTGTGGGTAGCATTCTTAGCAGGTACGTGGTCAGCTACCATCACTGGACGGCCAGAGCCACCTCAAGAGCCTGGAGGACCTTTGTTGTCAAAGTCATCATTCTGAACCCAGCCCTGCCCATGCCCTTCTCAGCCCCCCTCTCCCTATCCATGAGTCTTGAAAGAAGACTGACCAACACCCGAGCCAAGGGCCAGACGGGTAGGAGGACACCACCGTACCTCTCCTCTGAAAGTCCAGCTGGCCGCATGCACCTGCTCTGTCTGCCCAGGTTCTCACCTGTGTCCACAGAGGCAGGTTAACACTCCTCTTGGGCTGAATCTTGGTCACAAAGCCTCAAAAGACTGGAACTCAGGCTTACAGCAGTCCAGTCCTACTTGCTAATTTTTTCCTTTCATTTTGCATTCTAAAAGCAGTTTGTTATACTATTCATAACATTGTATAACGTAATTTCATGTCATTTTGGATCATATATAAATATGAGAGTTTGGAATTTTTCAGAGAATGACTCCATTTTAGGCAGCCCCCTCTGCTGTTACCACACAGTGAGTTTGATGTGTGCTCTGGAAGTAAAGACATGGACCGCTGCAGCCCCAGCTCTTCCACGTATTCTTTCCGAAGGGAATGATGGGAAGTGCAGAGGCTGAGAGTTACACAGGCCAGAGTGGCAGGTTGGGGCTAGGCTTGAAGCCTGAGCTTTGAGGCTCTGTGACCTTGGACTGGTCACTTAACCTCTTTGGGACACAGTTGCCTCATCTGTCAGAAACCAAAAAACAGATTGGGAGGTTAATTTACCTTGCTGTTGGGAGAATTGCATGGAGACACTGTTGAGACTCTGAGGGGAAGCTATGGACAAGCTGATGGGTACCAAGTGCAATATACCTCACCCCACCTGACTTTAAGGTTTAACCATAGCCCTTGAGGAGGGAGCTGGACCATGAGAAACCAGCAGCTCATGAAAGGCCAGAAACTGGAGATGGTAAAACAGTTTATTCAGGTGCTCCCTGGAACAGTGGTAAACCCACCTAGCCCGGCTAGCCCGCTCTACCATTTGGTCTGCCCTGCCGTGATCCCTTGGTAGACCGAGCCCAGTGCCTTTACCTCAGTCCTTCCACACATTTTTTACTCCATCCTTGCCCATAGCAGTCTGTCTGCAACTCACATGCTTTCCATTTCTCAAAGGCCAAGGTGGGGCTAGAGAGAGGGGGAAATAGCCCTCAAGCTGGCGTCTGAGAGCCAAGGGCGCCCTGTCCTAGGTAAAGGTAGAAAGTTCAAAGGACATGGAGCTACCTATACTACAAGTGTTCCTAAGACTGTGACCCAGACTCCATGCCTCTCTCATCCCCCGTGTGGCCCTGAGAAGCCAGGAGGTTCCTTCCTGTCGCTTCTACCACTCAGCAGCTAACAGCAAGGGACCTTTGTGTCTGTGCCGTGCTCAAGGCCCAGCTTGTTTTCTAGTGTGGCCTAGATAAAACTGCTTGGTGGCCAGAAATGACCTGAACATTCCTTTGTCTAGACCATTTGGAGGCCCAGGGATTGTCAAAGCCACACAGTGGTAAGTGGCCTGGAGTTGTACCTGCACACAGGTGCAGGACAGGCAGTGTGGCCAGGACATCCCTGATATTCTGGCTCCAGGTCAGTTTTCTGGCTAGGACTGTCCCTGACACCCAGTCTGGCCAGGGGATCAAGGCAACAAAGTGCTCCCCCTGCCCCAGCCCGTGTTCAGCTCCTTGACAGATCCAAACTACTGTTGTCCACTTTCCCAGGCAGGCAGAGAGGTGGGTCCTTAAAGGGCCAGCACCTCCTTCCTGGCTCATAACCCTGCTGTTCCTCCAGAGCAGGCTGCCATCCCATCCTGGACTACTGACCCTGTGGCAATCCACCCAAGGCCCCCCAGCCAGACTCTGGTGATGAGGTCTGTGTCCCATCCTGAAGCAAGCATTTTGTTTCTGAGAAGTCACACCCCCAGGAAGAGCCCTGGCTTCTGTCAGTCTACATCTCCAGAGGTTTCGTGTCCTGTAAACGTCAGTCTGTGTAGGGGCAGGCTTGTGGGGTCTCTCTCTCTACTATGTCCTCACCCCACCTTGGCTCTGCATTCCTGCCTTAGTTCCTCCACGACCATAACCGAGCACCTGCTGTTTGCCAGGCACAAAGCAAGAACTTCAGATGAGAGTTTAAAGGGTTTTGTGAATCAAGGAGTAGGGGCTGAGGAGAAGGCCCAGTTAGTGGAGTACCTGCTGAAGCATGAGGACCTGAGTTTGGGTGCCCAGCACCTATGTGGTTGTAACCCTAGGCCGGGAACACAGGTGGGGGAATGACAGGACATACGGACATTCCTGGAGCTCCTACCAGTCTAGCCATTTGGTGAATACTGGGTACAGTGAGACCCTGTCTTGAAAAATGAGGTGGGGAGTGATTGAAGATGCTGATGTTGACCTCTAGTCTCCCCATGTCCATGCACCCACAGGCAAACACAAAGCAAAAATGGCCACTGACATCTGGGACTGTAACCTTCACCACACCCCATCTCAGCTTGGGCCTGTCCTGCTGTCAGCCCCAGACCCTGGGCTATGATGCACCTTCCCCATGTTGCTCTGTAATAAACACTACTGTTACTTTGTAGTAGGAATTTCATTCAGTCCAAATGTGCTTGCATTGGCTCTGGAGGCCCCAGACCCCATTCCTGAACCTCATAATGGAGGTAAAAGGAGCTGGCAACTAAGCCTACAGGCCAGAGATGTGAATCCCCTGAAACAGCCAAGGCCCCTGTGCTTGTGGTCTTCGAGAAGAACGGGAGAAGGAACATGTGAGGCTTTTTGAGATTGGATAGGAAGGGGTGGGGAAAGCATTTCTGGTGGAAGGGTGGCTTTGAACAAAGTTTGGGAGACAAGATGCTAAGAGTAGGACAGACCAGCAAGGAAGCATGCTGGGGTCTGTGGTAAAGGCCAGGGAACTGAATTGTGTTCAGGTCCAAAGGCCTAGAGATGAGGTCACACTGGCTACACTATCCCCAAGGTTACAGAAGCAGTAGAGATTTCTGATGGGATCTGTTTATAATGAGCCATGAACCGCTGAAGAGGAGGTCAAGGCCGAGAGGTAGTAGCCACTGCTAGTACTGGGAGCAAATGTCCTTCTCAGGCTAGCCTCAAACTCCTGGGCTGTTTCGTCATGCCTCAGCTTCCAGATCATCTGGGACTGTATGTGTATGCCACCAATCTTGGCTTCTTAGTTTTCTAATGGGACAGCCCTGCTAAGCCCCGGTCTTGGGTCCCCAGTCCCAGGAAGCCCCCGTGCTTTCCTCCCCACACTTGGCCTGTTCATCAGAGCAGGAAAGAAGTAGAATGCAGTGGTCACAATCTCACTGCCTTCGATTCCCAGCTTTGCAGGTCACCGCCTGTGCAGTCTGGGGCCAATCACAACCTTCCTCAAGCCCGTTTATTAGATTTAGGTGAACGAGTGTTTCACCTGTGTGTATGTATGTGCACCACCTGTGTGCCTGGTGCCCCTGGAGGTCAGGAGAAGGGGGTTATATCCCCAGGAATTAGAGTTCAGATGGTTTTGAGCCTCCATGTGGGTGCTGAGAACTGAACCTGGGTTCTCCAGAACAGCAGCCAGCACTCAACCTCTGAGCCATCTCTTCAGCCCCAAGTCCATTTACTTAACCAGCTATAAAATGGATTTAAACGACTTACCTCATGGGGACTGTGAAGCGCTTAAAAACTTAATAAAAAGTATGTATTCAAGTGGCTTTGCTTATGCTTTCTACGCCCTTAGTTCTTAGGCACAGTTTCTATCTCTTGTATTTATAAAGTTGGTATTAGATGTACAGCCAGTGGACAAGAACCTCAATTACTGCTGTGATTTGACCCTTGCGGCATCCTGGACTAGAGGAATGTGGCTTGGGGTTTAAAGGGCTTGGCCTGCCTACCTGTTGTTCTCACTGGACTCAAAACACTAATAAAGCGGGGGTGGCTGCTTGTCTGTCACCCGAGCATTCAGTGGATCGCTGGCCCAGGCAAAGGCCTCAAAGCTGGGCCACATTATGTGGTGAACTTTCCTAGTCAGACTGGGTCAAGGACGCAGGCCCAGAAAAAACAAATCAAAATCCCAGTCGCCCAGTTCCTTCTTGCACCACCAGCATGTTCGCTAGCTGTCCTGTGACCTTCCTCACCCAAGGCAGGACTTCAGCATCCCCGCTGAGAACCTAGGGCAGGTCCATTTCTTCTCTGTCATTTGGAAGGAACACCCCAGGGGCTCTGCCACTGGCTTCCCAAAGCTGTCCACTGGATCTGCATGAAAGAGGTAAATCCTCCCCAGGTCACTGCCCTGTTGTCAGCAGAACAGCAAATACTAGATGATGATGTATTCTGACCTGGGAGGCCATTTTCCTCCCGCTTCCTTCCTCCTGAGACCTTAGCCTTGTGTGCAGCCACCGTGCAGTGGATTCAGGAAGGAAAGGGAGCGAGTGATGCGTTCCTAACCCCTGTGGATGCCAGCTTTGCAGAGGATAAGACGGAAACGAGGGGTCTATCCTTGGAAGACACAACGGCATGTGAACACGTGACTTCGAACATGATTTCAAGTTTGGGGGTATCTGAGACTCCAGGGAAACTCCAGGAGCAGAAATCCCATCCTGAGTTCTTGAGCTTAGTGGCTATTTGTCCCAACTGGGACCTCTCCCTGCAGTTTGCCCTCTGGCAGGGTGAGGCATGGAAGGCCCAGGAGCTACGTACAGATGCCAGCTGCCCTAACCTAGCACTAGGCTGTGAGACCCTCTTCACTGGGGGTTCCCCTGCACCTAGGCCATCATGGCCACTATCACAGGAGGGGCTCAGGACTAGGGTGTATGTTGAGGGACAGATGAGGGCTAGTCCCACTGCTCAAGAGTAGAGCAAATGGCCTTCTATTTAGGCGATAAATTTCTAGTGCCTTGAAGAGCCCAGAATGTTCTTACACACCTCATCCAAGTTTATATTTGAAACCTACTGCTTCGTAGGGAATAGATGGCACAAGCCTAATCTGCTCACTTCCCTGCAGGGAAGCTCTGGGTAGCAGGAACCCCCAAAGCACACTAGTATGGTAAGGATTCCAGAGCGGTGTCACGGATCCCAGTCTGCCCTGTGCCTCAACCCCAGCTAGACTTGAGGCTTAGGTGCTAACAGTCTACCCAAGGCCACAAGACATCCTTCACCAGCCCCTACACACCCCTCTTCCCATTCCCCAGGAGTTGGTGAAGAGCAGACAAGGGCAATACACTATCAACTGTGTTCCTGACCCTTCCCCAGACCACCCCCCCCATACACATACACATACATAGAGGCTTCTGGCCTCTCCAAAGAAGCATTATGTTTATTTCTCGAACTGAACTCCTGGGGAGATGAGTGGTGCCACCATATGCCCTAGGTCCTGCTAGGGGACCTGAGGTGGCACAGTCCAGCCACAGAGGGATCAGCCTTTCCCCCCCCACAGATTAATGCCAGGGAGTCAGATAGTTAACGCGACTGTGGAGAGAAAGAGAGGTGAGATGAGGACTCCAGAGTGCCCTGAAGAAAACTCACGTGTTTCTTCTTCCCTCACTCCATCCCCACCCCAAAGCCCACCTCTCTACCCTCAAGGATCTAAACAGTTTACATCTAGCCTGTGTGCCCAAGAGCCTTCAATGGCTCCCTATTTCCTTTTGCATGTTTTTGGCTATTTTCTTCATCTTTAATTTACCTCATACTATTTCCCAATGACTCCTCAACGTCAGTTGCTTCATGGGTTTTCAGTCAAGTATGAACCTACTTTGGCATCACACAGTAACAAAACCCAAAGTTTTTCTGTGTATGGGCTGGGGGAAGGCAACTTTCAGGAATAGGAAAGGGCGACACTCTGGATGCTACAAGCTAGAGGTGAAGCGGAGTGTGTGCTGTAGGGAGAGACTGAGTGTATGGTCGTGCGAGTGGGGGCGGGGTGGTGGTGGTGGTGTCGCACGGGAGTCTGCCGCACAGGGTGAGGCTGGAGGGTTGCCTCAGTTTCTCAGCACTTCCACTTTGTATCTGACCCTGTTGGGGGCGCTACCATGCAACGGGAAGCAGATAGCAGTTCCTTCCTTCTCCATCCTCCCAGGTCCCCCACCTTCCGGCCTCCTCTGGGCCAATCCTGGTGGGAAATGCACCCCTAGTCATGGGCCCACTAAGCTACAGGTTGAGCATCCTCAGGCCCCGCCCCCAGGGGCGTGGCCGGCTGCGGTCAGGGCGGGGCCATTCTCTACCTGTAGTGGGAGCCAAAGCGTCGGAATGCGTTCCTGCAAAAAGAACCAAGAACACTGTTGAACTCGGCTCCCAGAGCTTGAAGGTGCCAGGCACCCGCTGACAGGTAGATTCGGTAGAAATAAAGTACCTACCCAACACCTACGATCCCCCTCCCCTGCTCTGGGATTGGGGTCCCGAAGGGGTCCCGCGTGGTGTCACTTACAGCGAGTCGAAAGGCATGGGCTTCTGTCCATAGCGGTCCAGGCTGGGGTTCTGGTTGAGGCAGTACTGGGGCGGGCCACAGGGATGGGGACCCGTAAGCCCTCAGGACGCGGACCCAAGCAGCCCCTCCCTCCCAGCCACCCGGGCCGGGTCAGCGTGCATCCTTCCCTACCCGCCAGTTCTGGGTCACGTCAGGCTTCAAGTACCGCACCGCGTAGCCACTGAAACTCTCCACTGTGGAGAGAACCCACCGTGGGGACCTAGATCCGAACAAACCTGGCCCGCCCTCATCTAAGCCCCGCCCCGCCCGAGCCCTGCTCGGCTCTCAGGCCCAGCCCCAGTGGCTTCCCTGACCTGGAGTCCCCTCAGCGGCTCCCCCACCCCCTACCCCCGGTCCCTGTGCCTGCTTTGCTGGTCCTTAGGCCCATGGACCTCATCCTTGCTTTAGACGCGCCACCGAACTGCAGATCTCCCCTTCTCAAGAACGCCCCTTGTGATTGGTAGACTGACCCCTCTTGTTGGCGCAAGGCAGCTTGAACTCCCCGGACCTGGACACGAATTTAGACCAATCTTCGATGGCACGCGTGTAGCAGGGCCAGTCGACCCGGTTGATGCCTGGCGCGATGGGCACCATCTTTCCTTCGCGGTACTTGTGACAGAGCTTCCGGCCGGTCGCTGTGAAGTCCTATGGAATGATGGATCGGAATGGCAGATGCAAGATCCTGGGGGGCTTCTTAGACCTGAGCTGACATTAAGCCCTTTGAACTAAGGGAATGCAGGAAACCAGGGCCTGGATTGCCTCGGGGTGGAAGTCCCAGATAGGCAGCTTATATGCTGAAGCATTAGGGCCTTGAACCAAAGGTGCCTGGGCCCGGGTACAGACTGGTGCTGCTGAACCCATCCAGGGCTGAAGACAAAGGACACTCACCAGGCATTGCAGGGGTTTGTTGGGGACTCCCAGGAGTGTGAAGTGAGCCTTGTTAAAGTCATCTGTTGAAAGATGATAAAGTTGTCTCCTTCGGGAACCCTTACACTAGAGGTCTACACTATGCACCTTAAAAGAAAAATGTTTTGCCAGGTGTGGTGGCACATGACTTTACTCCCAGCAGTCAGGAGTTCAAGGCCAGCCTGATTCTACATATCAAGTTCCAGGCCAACCAGGGCTACATAGTGAGAGTCTGTCTGAAAGGGAAAAAAAAACTGTTAGTTTTTATACATTTAAGATAAAACAATATCGCCGGAGCCGGGCGGTCGTGGCACACGCCTTTAATCCCAGCACTCGGGAGGCAGAGGCAGGCGGATCTCCAAAGCGAGTTCCAGGAAAGGCACAAAGCTACACAGAGAAACCCTGTCTTGAAAAACCAAAAAAAAAAGATAAAACAATATCGATATCTTTTACAATAAAACTCAATAGAGAACTCAATAGAGATCAATATGAAAACTTAGAAGTACTAGAAGAAAATGTGGACAAATTCCTCTATAAACCTGGGATAGAAGCTGGGCAGTGGTGGTGCATGCCTTTAGTCCCAGCTCTCGGGAGGCAGAGGCAGGCAGATCTCTGTGAGTTTGAGGCCAGCCTGGTCTACAAAGCCAGAGCTGTTACACAGAGAATTCCCTGTCTCGGAAAAACCAAAAACCAAAAACAACAACAACAACAACAACAACAAAAAAAAAACCAGCAACAATAATAAAACAACAACAAAAAAATCTGGGACAGAAGGACTTAGTTCCCTTAAAAAGCCAAAAGTTAAAAGAAAAGGTCAATAACTTTGAACACACAAAAATGAACACAAACTTAGCAAGAGAGATCAGTGGGTAAAAGGCACTGGTCTGCTCACCCCATGACCTGCTACCCACATGTTGGAAGGAGAGAACTGACTGCGAAGAGTTGTCCTCTGTCCTCCAAGAATGAACTGTGGCCTGTCAGCACATGCATGCATGTGTGTTAATAAATAAGATTAAAAAATAAGTACAAAAGGAATCCAAAGAGAAAGGGAAAATACCCTCATGTTACAGGAGACAATTAATTCCCTTAATGTTGGAGGGGCTCAAGATAAAAACAAAACAAAACAAAAAACATGGATAAATAACATGTTTAAGTAGTTCATACATAAATATTGGAAATACATTTGGTTTCATGACCCCTAAACACATAAAAAGACACCCTGTTTCATTTACAAGATGAATGTACATTTAAGCTACATTAAGATACCAATTTTCTCCACTTATTTGGCCAGACTGGGAACAATGCAAAAATTAGTACAGCTATAGGAAATAGGCCCCTCATCGTGCATGACCAGAGGCTGGAGTCTCCAGACAGCAGTCCAGTAGACGTTACTAATTACAGTTCTGACTACACACACCTCCTCTGACCCCACAGTCTAGCAGTGCACAAACGATGACAGAAGAAGGTGACCCATTTTCACATTTGTAACAGCAAAAGAATTCAAGTGTCGGTCATTCAACCAAACCAACCATACCTGCACTAGGGAGCTGCTGAGGACAGCTTGAGAGTCAGCTGTGGTGGTGCATCCCTGTAATTCTAGCCCTCGAAGCCGAGGGAGGCGGAAGATGAGTTTAAGATCAGTGTGGGCTATATCAGGAGACTTGGCCTCCAAAATCTAAGGGCTGGGGTACACCTCAGTGGTAGAGAACTTGCCTTAGTGTGTGTAAGACCTGTCTTCAATCCTCAGAATGACAACAGAAAGTATTCATTGAGTCCATGTAAGTTTAGGCTCTCTAAATCTCAAGACTGTTGGAGACCAAGAAGAGTTTACACTCAGGTCACCACCTTAACCAAATTGCCAAAGTTAGCAGCATGAACAGTGAAGAATTTAGTGCCCCTTCTTACAGTATCAGGTCACAGGTGAAATGCTGAATGTGGATAACCAAGCCTATAGATCCAGCTTTCATTTAACAAGATAAAGAATACCCTGGAAACAATTGCTGAGACTCACCATGGAGGACTGTCTACAATACTGCTGTTTTGACTCCTTTAAAAAGACAATAATAGCCGGGCGGTGGTGGCGCACGCCTTTAATCCCAGCACTCAGGAGGCAGAGGCAGGCGGATCTCTGTGAGTTCGAGGCCAGCCTGGTTTACAGATCGAGTTTTAGGACAGGCAGGACTACACAGAGAAACCCTGTCTGGAAAAACAAAAAGACAAAACAAAACAAAAAGGTCAAAGGTCAATGGTTGGTCGTTCTCCAGGGCCTGGTTGGGTAGACAGAAGGAACTAGAAAAGATCGTGTTGAGTGAAGTAACCCAGCCGCAGGAAGGTAAATGCCACGCGTTCTCTCTCATCTGCGGTTTCTAACTCGAAGTCTTTGGGTGTGAGTACATAACCTGGAGTAACTACAGAAACCAGGAAAATAAAAAGAGAACACAGGTGGGAGGTGACAGAGAAGGAAATAGAGTGCAAGTGAGGTGAAGGAGGAAGTGGGAAAAATAGAGGGCCATTAATGGGGGAGGGATAAATACAGATAGAGGGGGGAAGGGATAAAATAACAATAAAGATATCATACTATTATTTAACCACATAAAAATACCCATAATACAGGCTGGAAAGATGGCTCAGAGGCTAAGAGCACTGGCTTCTCTTCCAGAGGTTCTGAGTTTAATTCCCAGCAACCACATGGTACCTCACAACCATCTGTAATGAGATCTGGTGCCCTCTTTTGGCTGGCAGGCATACATGCAAGCAGAACACTGTATACATAATAAGTAAATCTTTTTTTTTGTTTGTTTGTTTTTGAGACAGGGTTTCTCTGTGTAGTTTTGGTGCCTGTCCTGAATCTCGCTCTGTAGCCCAGGCTGGCCTCGAACTCACAGAGATGCACCTGGCTCTGCCTCCGGAGTGCTGGGATTAAAGGCATGTGCTACCGCCACCTGGCCTCCAGGGGAGATTTTAAGGTGTGCTGGTTAAGAGATATTGTGGTATTGTTAACTTTCCTAGATATGGTAATGGTATCCTGTCATGAAGGAGGCTGTTCTTGCCATTGGGAACTACCTGGCAAAGCTTTGCATACGTGTGTGTGTGTGTGTGTGTGTGTGTGTGTGTGTGTGTGTCAGTGAGAGAGAGAGACAGAGAGAGACAGAGAGAGAGAGAAAGAGGGAGAAGAAAAAGGAGAGGAGGAGGAGGGAGAGAAAAGGGGGTACAGGAGAGAGATGGGGAGAGAGATAGATGGAGAAAGGGAGGAAAGCCAGAGCGATGGCGTGTGAATACAAACGCACTGAACAGACCTTGGGGTGGGCAGAGGGAAAGGGTGCTCACAACACCACCCTTTCCACTTTCTTTTCTTGAAAAACCTTATAAAGCCAAGGGGCAAAAGACCGTGTTTCTATATTGAGTGTGGTGGTTGTGGGCCACCAATCCCTGCTGATCCAGAAGTTGAACAGGGAGGATAGCTTGAGTCTAGGAGTTCAAGGCCAGCCAGGACAACATAGCAAGTTACTGTCTCAAAGAAATGATGGCACAGGGGAGATAGCTCAGGTAGTAAGGTGCTGGCTTATAAACACGAGGACCCAAGGTCTGGTCCCAGCACCCGCATAAAAGGCTGAGCGTGGTGGTATACACTTGTCGCCCTAGTGTGGGGAGAAGACCGGAGGATCCCGAAGTGTGCCGGCTAGTCAGTCTAGCTAGCTGATGAACAGCAACCGAAGAAGACCACCTGAGGTCAGGCTCTGAATTCTGCGTGTGTGTGTGTGTGTGTGTGTGTGTGTGCGCGCGCGCGCACACACACACACACACACATGCACATGCTCCACTTAAGCCTTCCTTTACCCCATGACAGGCCAGTGAGAAGATCAGTCATGGGGCTACATGTCTGAGACAGGAGGAGCAGAGTTTAAAGCCAGCCTGGGCTACATGTTGCGATGCAGTGGGGGAGGCACCTCCAGAATTGCAAGCCAAAGAAACCTTATTTTGTTAAAACCTAAAGGAAATAAAAGAACACTGCCACCCACAGCAGCAGCCCAGGGTCATCTGCTGATCAGCCATGCAGTACCAGGCAACCCGCTCCTCACCCTTAGTTCATATTGCCTCACATAGCCCGGGGAGGCAGGCTCTGTACGGGTCTCCATTTTTCTACTCAGGAAGTAGAGGCCAGACCTTGGAGGAACTTTCTGGAAGGGAGTAGAGAGCTGGACCGACCTCTATCATTCTTTCACTTGCCCCTAGCCTTTTCCGCCAAGATCTCTATCTTGCGAGCAACCCTTGCTCCAAAGGCAAACAGGAGCCCCTGAGCGGCTGGTGGCCACATGGCCTGACCTTTGGAGCAGTAGGTGGAAGACTGGGAGTGCTCATCCGAGAGGCAGCCCTTGACAGTGTCCATATCCATGCGCCGCAGGGTGGGCAGGACCGGGTGGTAGAGTTGGTGCTTCACGCCGGCCAGTGGGTTACGCACGCGCTCTATCGGGAGGAGGATGGCTGGCGAAGCGTACACGTGGGCGGAGCCATCGTCCCAGGGCTCCAGGTCGATGATGCGGGCCATCGCTGGGGAGCAGAGGGCTTGAGTTAGATGCCCTTCCATATAGGCACATGTTCTTGGCCTGTGTTGATATAACTATTCGTCAAGCACTGATTGAGTATCTTCTGTGTGCCCTGGTGGTTTTCAGGAACTCCACTTGGGCAGCAGGGACATCCAAACAACAGATATATGTGTGCCTGCACACACACACACACACATACACACACACACACACACACACACACACACACACACTGCACCCAGGGCTATGTGGAAGTCAGCACAGAGTGTGTGTGTGGGTCTGAGAGGCCTGAAGTTGGGGCACTCCAGGAACTGTGAGGTGAAACTTAAATGTTGAACAGGAAAAAGCCACAGAAAAGCCATTTAGAATGTAGCTTAGAATGCTGTGTGGCTTGTGACACTAGGCAGCCAACTCTTGGCTATATCTAGCATCTGCCCCAAATGCCGTAGATAGATGAGACTGTTTTAAAGGGGGAGAAACATGACAGATCTGAATTAGAGAAAGATGAATGTCTACCTAGCGCCTCTCTTTTAAAAAGCAGATATACCCTGGAGTCCCCCTTTAGTTATTTACACCTTAGTGAGGATTTGTTGACTTTACTCCCTGACCCCCAAGTTAGAAGTGAAAGGTGGAGATGGGTGCTAGGTAGGCAGGAGAAGAGAGGAACTTGACCATGGAGGATCAGGACGGGGCATGGTGATAAAGTATGGGAAGCTGTCTCAGAGACGACGCTGCATGAGGACGGGTGGGATGGCAGAGCAGAGAGAAAGGAAGAGCTCTCCCTGTGGTCATCTACCCACAGCCACTACCTCGTCTGCAGGGCCCAGGCCCAGGTACACAGGCAGGGAAGGACCTTCTCCTTTGCTGCTGCTCAGCGGGCAGAGGAAGGGAGATGGGCAGGCCTTGTGCGCAGCTGCGGGATAAAGAGCACCACAGAGACAATGCTCACTGCAGCCTGATTGTGAGGACGCTGCAGCTCCCAGGTAACCCTGTCAACACAGGCTGCAGAGGTCCCTCGGCACTTGACACCCATCCCCTGAAGCTTGGGGTCTCTATGGCTGCCACACCAGCCAAGCATCTTAGGAAATGTCAGAGCTGGGGCTCTATGGAGGTGACCTGGCCACACTAGGGCGGGGATAGCTGCTGGGTCCACTCAAGGTTTCTGTGTCACTGTGCTTGCTGGCTCAGCTTGACACAAGCTAGAGTCATCTGAGAGGAGGGAACTCCAGTTGAGAAAATGCCTCCAGAAGACTGGGTTGTAGGCTAGCCTGTAGAGCATCCCCCCCCCCCACAGGGTTTCTCTGTGTAACTTTGGAGCCTGTCCTGGAACGCACTCTGTAGACCAGGCTGGCCTCAAATTCACAGAGATCCGCCTGCCTCTGCCTCCTGAGTGCTGGGACTAAAGGTGTGTGCCACCACCACAAGGCTACTGTAGAGCATTTTCTTAATTGGTGATTGATGGAGGAGAACCCAGCCCATGGTATGTGGTACCATCCCTGAACTGGTGGTCCTGGGTTCTATAAGAAAGCAGGATAAGGGTTGGAGAGATAGCTCAGAGGTTAAGAGCACTGGCAGCTCTTTTAGAGGTCCTGAGTTCAATTCCCAGCAACCACATGGTGGCTCACAACCATCTGTAATAAGATCTGTTGCCCTCTTCTGGCATGTAGGAATATATGTAGACAGAACACTGTATACATAATAAATAAATCTTATAAAAAAAAAAAGAAAAAGAAAAAGAAAGAAAGCAGGATAAGCTAGCCATAGAGAGCAAGCCCTCCATGCCTCTGTATCAGCTCCTGCCCTGTTTGAGTTCCTATCCTGGCTTCCTTCAATGATGAACCGTGGTTTGGAAGCGTAAGCCAAATGAAGCCTTTCCAAGTTGCTCTGGTCTTGGTGTTTCATCACAGCAATAGTAGCCCTAACTAGGACAGTGACACTCTAGTGCTACTGCCTCTCTCTGGCCCCCAAGAGCACTGTTTGTGTTAGGCAGGGACTCTAGGCTCTGCAACAGGGCTGCTTGGGAGCCTGGAGAGCCTCCTGTCCCCATAAATCTCAAGGAAGAGGATGCCAAGCTGTCTTTGGTCTTTGTGGGTGGAGATTAGCCAGGCTCCAGGGTCAGGGCAGGGATCAGGCAGAGTGGTGGCCTCAGCAGGCCAGGGATTAGCAGGTGATACTCCCCCCCCCACTCCACCTCACTACCTGGGGAATTGCAGCCTCCCTCCTTCCCAGGCTGTTGATATCCTAGCTCAGAACCCAAAGTCCTGGGTTTAGAACAAGACATCCCAAGGTTTGGAATCCTGAGGCTGCCTATTCTTTTGCATAAATTGGCATATGGTTTGCATATACTTACATGCCTTTCAGAAATTCCCTGCTGTTAGACTCCTGTAAGATTTGGTGCTGCTCCTTAGGGACCCAGGAACCTAAGAAAGACTTCCTCATACAGAGACTTGCCCAGTGCTGACCCCGATTATCACCCCAACCTAAAGTCCAACTCTTGTTTTGTTTTGTTTTTGTTTTTTTTCCCCAAGATGGGATTTCTCTGTGTAGTCCTGGCTGTCCTGGAACTCACTCTGTAGACCAGGCTGGCCTTGAACTCAGAGATTGACCTGTCTCTGCCTCCTGAGCATTGAGATTGAAGGTGTGTACCACCACTGCCCCACAAGGTCCAACTCTTAGTGGCGCACACCTTTAATCACATTGCTCAGTAGGTAGAGGCAAGCCTCTGTGAGTTCAGGGGCAGCCTGGTCTGCATAGTGAGTTCCAGGCCAACCAGGACTACATAGTGTTATCATGTCTCAAAAAAACCAAAATTAAAAAAAATACAGAAAGCATATAAACACATAACTTAGTAATTTATAAATTGAGATATATCCCCCACCCCCGACACTGGTAACTGCTACTCAGGTCCAGACACAGGGTACTAACTTTGCAAAAGAGTTGAGTGGTATCTTAAAAAGTGGAATATGAACTAAGCACGCTGGCATACAGCTACAACCTCAGCACTCCAGAGGCTGAGTTCAAATCCAGCCATGGCTACATGGTGTGTGAGCCTGTGTTGTATTGGACTATCCTCCCAGCCACACAGCTGCCATCTTGGGGAGTTCTGCTGTGCCCATTTGCAAAAGATTATCTCCACTGGCCTGGCTGACAATTTACATCCTGGGTGGGATGAGGGGGCGTGTCACAAGATTCTCACCTGCGTGTATCCAGCCGCTCTCTACCACCTGCCATGTGCAACTCTGGCCTAATTGCACATGGCCTCAGAGGGGCTGGAGTCTATAGGTGAGGGAAAACCCTCCTAGAGCAGGGCAGCAAAGCCGTTCTGTCTATGCAACTATAAGAGAGTCTTCATCCCTGCTGGGTAAAGACTTTCTGCTGTAGACTCTTGGGGGGCGAGCACCCACACTCCAGAAATAAGCCCTCACCCATGCTCTGTACGTAAGCCTGATAAATGCATTGGTTCCCCCAGAGTGAACTCTGGTGGAATTGTGCGCTGGGTTTGTCATTGGGACCTTGGGAGAGGAGGAGCAGAAATTGCTTATGTTTCCTCCAGGGAAGGAATTTTAGCAACATCCTGTCTCTGAAAAACCCAAACAACAAGGAAGAGAAGTTTACAATATGGCTGCTTCCTATGGAAGAGCCTACCCTAGAAACTGTCTGAGAGAAGTGAACACGTGCCATGAAGACTTGCACACAGATACTCAGAGCAGTGTGGGTTGTAGTCAAAAGGTGGAAACAAGCTTGGTGTCCATGGCCAGGAGTCAGATACAAACTGTGGTGTGTCTGGACCACATAGCCATCACCACCTACGAGGAACGAGCCCTTCCCAGGCACCACCTCTTCTATGGCTTTGATCTTCTATTGCAACAGTGAACAGTACATTTCTGTTCCTTGTAAATTACCTGGTTTAAGGTGTTGTGTTCATTAACCCTGATGCAATAGGGTCAATGGGCTTTAGAGGAAGCCCTAAACTAGTTTCATTCAACATGTTACAGGCTGGCTCACAGCTAGCCACACAGTGAGAGCGCCAAAAATTTGTCCCGGATGGTCAGGTTAAGTGTCTGCCCCTTACTGAACGTCTTGTGACCCTGGAACCAACCCAGGTGCCACCACCTCATAGAGCCCCTCTCCCCCGAGCCACTGCCCTTTGCACCCCTTACTCCTGAATCTGTATTTCTTCTGAGAGTCCAGCCTCAGTTTACCAATTCGGTCAGTTATCAGCCAGGCCTTGGAATCTGTAATGGTCAAGACTGTTAATTTTGAGTTTCAACTTGGCTGATTAGGAATGCCTAGAGGATTGGTAAATCATGACTTCTGGATGTGTCTGGGAGAGTATTCCAGGCAAGATCGGCATGTAGGTCATCAAATTGAAGACTCGTCCCCTGTGTGGGTTGGAACTATCTGCTTGGTTAGTGTCTGGGAGGGAATAGGACAGCGGAAAGAGGAGAAACTGTCTCCGGCTCTTCTTCCTTAAGTGGGTGTGGTTCTTCCTGCTGCTGCTGGCCTTGGACCTCAGAGTCTGGGTCCTTTGGCCACCTCGGATGCTGTGTCTTACACTAGCCACCCTTTAGGGACTCTGAGACCTGAGACATCTAACTGGGACTGTATCCTAGGCCTTCTGGTCCTGAGACTTCATACTTCCTTGGTTCTCTTTCTCTGGAAATGCTGATAAATACAGATTTTGGCTAAAGGCCCTGTCCTGGGCCAATGGTTCTTGTGATAAAGCTCAAGCTATTAAAGACCCTCCAGAGAGCCTGCTGAGTCCCAGCATCGGTGCTGGAGAGTACGGACACACACCTGTCCCTCTGACTGAGCTGATGGGCTCCTGTCACCTTGAGGAGCCTCCCAGAACCGCACAGGCATCCAGCCCGTTCCTTGTTCGACAGCCTCCCTCTGCTTTGTCAGTGTGTGGGAAGCCGGGCCCTGGCACTTGGACAGGTTCCCTAGCCATGCATAGGGCCCTAAACCTTGTATCTAGGCCCCTGTTGGACACACTTGGGGGTTGCTGTTGGCTTCCCTGGGCACCAGTCATCTTTCTACCCTGCCCCCCTTTCTGCACATGCTAATCCTTTGCACCCGGCCCATGCCAATTAATCCTGGCTGTGTCTGAGAGGCCAGCTGCGGGGACATTGAGAAGGCAATTCCTGCTAGCAGCTGACATCTGAACAGGTAACTCATAATGAAGTGGGGGCTCAGCAGGACTCCTTGGGGGACCCCCACACTAAGCTTCTAGCAAGGCATTTAGGAGATGAAGTAGATGTGGCAGAAAGTCTGTGGTGCCTCCTCTCATGGCTTAGACTTTGGTAGCTTCGGGGCAGCCCGAGAAATGCAGACTTGACATCCCCATAGGGTTTGGGGGAACCTAGGAATCTGTGTTTTCTCTAGCTCCCCAGAAGATTCTCAGAATGCTGGTGGTTCAACACTACAGTTTTCTGGGTGGCTACCCCCAGGTCCTCTTCCTGCCTCAGCCTCCCTCTTTCAAGTTGGAGGGCAGCAAGATGGGCCTCCAAACTCCCATCCAGGGGAAAACTGGGCTAGGAGGCAGCTTCCCTAGTAATTTCTAGACAGTTCAGAAATGCAAGCCAGGATTATTGCCCACTGGTCCTACAGGAGAGTCCAAGAGAAGGCAGTCAGGGCCCAAGGGCAGATCTGAGAGTAAACTCATCTTGGCTGGAGTCACCTTAGCTAATTCCATTGGCCTGAGGATGGCTATCCCCCTTACAGGGAGTAGGGGAGGGCAAGATGGTCAGGAGAATGAGTATTATCAGAGGGGTGTGGGAGCAGGTTTCGAGGAGGGATTTCCTCAGGTCTGGTTCCCGGGGCTGCTGGTACCTGGCTGGGGTCTGTGTATTCAGACATCCCAAACATGTGACCTTGGGAGGAAGTTGCTGTGTCCACACCCCCCAGCCAGCAGGGAACTAGAAGAACCCAGTGGTTATGTCTGGCCCCGGTCACTTTCCTGTATCCGATCTGAATCTACAGCTTAAGCTCTGTCTCCATTGAGGCTGTCCTTGGGAGAAGCTGAGCCAGAGCTGGGACAGAGGTCAAGCAGCCCAGCAATGAGCTCTGGGAAGCCGGCACTGGAGCAGGGATCCCTGGCCATGCGGCCACTTTTTTCAAGGGTCCTGGCAGAGACAGGAAAGGGAGATAAAACCTTGGGTAGGCTTGTGTCCTGGGTGGCCTTGCACAGTCCTGTCTACATGTCAGCCTGGATGGTGCCACTGAGACGTCCTGTGGGAATTCAGTGTCACAGAGCTTGGCTCCCCATTTGCTTAATATCAATGAGCTAGATACTGGTCAGAATGTCATTATCAACTGTGACAGAGGTCCAACTGGCATTTTATCTTCAAAGTTAAAAAAAGTGATAAATGTTGTTATTTATTTGTTTATTTATTTTTGAGACAGGGTCTCACTGTATAGCTCTGGCTGGCCTGAAACTTGCTATGTAGATCAAGCTATCTTTAAATTCACAGAAATCCACCTGCCTCTGCCTCCCTAGTGATGGGATTAAAGCACCTGGTTAGTGTTATCTTAGACAATACAGACTTTCTGTTAATAAGTCCCCAGTATTTCCTTTCTGTCATAGGCTTCTGCAGCATATGACATTCCACAATCTGTGCTCGCACTCAGCGTCTGCCCCTGTAGTCATGACCACCTTTATGAAGCCCTTAGCGTGGGCCAGTCACTGGCTAGCAGCTGACGTCTGAACAGATAACTCAAAATTTGGTGGAGGCTCAGTCACTGGTCTGAAAATGTTGCTTCTCTCTCTCTCTCTCTCTCTCTCTCTCTCTCTCGGTTTTTTTGAGACAGGGTTTCTCTATGTTCCTAGCTATCTGGAACTCACTCTGTAGACCAGGCTGGCCTGGAACTCAGAGATCCACCTGCCTCTGCCTCCTGATTGCTGGGATTAAAGGTGTGTGCCACCATGCTTGACTTATCTTAATAGATTTTATCCTCACACTCTGCTCACAAGGTAGGGACTATCGATGTTGCTTGTTTCTTGTTCAGGCTGACCTGGAACTGCCGGTCCATCCTTCCGCCTCCACTGCTCAAATGCTGGAGTCTAAGTGGGTACCACCATGCCTGGCTTCAGTGCCCCCACTTTACAGACAGGCAAACAGAGACGAAGGGAGTCTAACTGATCTGCTCCTGACAATGCTAGAGCATGTGCATCTCCTGTTCGCACAACAGTGCTAGAGTATGAGCATTTCCTGTTCACACGACAACACTAGAGCACTCGCCTCTCCTGTTCACACCTCCTGTTCACACGAATGTACTTCTTCCTTTCCGACGGTCCCACATTCCCCATTATTGGCTGCATTGCAGTTTACTTAATGCAGACCTTACCCACGAGGAGCATTCAGATTCTTTCCAATAGCGAGCCTCTGATAACATTGCAGAAATATTTTTATTTTTGTATACTTTATTTGAAATCCCCCCCAAATTGTTCCCTCAGCTTGGAAATGGATAAGCAAAGTATGCAAAACCCATACCATAGAATACTACTCCACAAGAGAGGTGAATGAATTAGGGAGAGGAACACAGAGGAATCTCAGATGCATATGCTAAATGAAAGAGGTCATACTCAAAGGCCACACATGATATAGAAATTCTGGAACTTCTATATCTGGAATTCTACATTCTGGAATTCAGACTGCAGGGGCAGGAAGCAGATACGCATTCCTGGGGCTAGGGTGGAAAGGGGGCTGCTCATAATTGCAGAAACTTTTTTAAAGATTTATTTTTAATGTGTATGTGTGCATATTTCATGTATTGTGGATGCTCATAGAGGCCAGAAGAAAGTATTGGATCTCATGTATCTGGAGTTATAGGTGTCTGTGGGCTACTTGCTGTGTAGCTCACTGTGTAGCGACTGTGCTGGGAATTAAATACGGGTCCTCTGGAAGAGCAGCTGGTGCTCTTAGCCTCGATACCATCTCTCCAGCCCTGCTGCAGGAATATTTTTAAAGATGAGGTGTGGTAAAGGGCATATGCAACCCACAACATGGCCATGATGAGGAGCGTGCCTCTGAGCATTCTGGTGCCCTTAAAGACTCTCTCCATTACAGGCGTCAGGATGTTGGGCTGGGTCCAGAAGGTGCTGCCTCAGCCTCCGGGGACCCCTCAGAAGACCGAGGAGGGAGCAGAACCACGGCCAGAACCAGAGTTGGAGCCTGAGGCAAAACCAGAACCTGAGCCAGAGCCCCAGCTGGAGCCAGAACCTCAGCCAGACCCAGAGCCAGAACCTGAAACAGCCCCTGAAGAGGCTGTGCCAGAGGTCCAGACCCTGGTGAGGGGAGAGGGTGAGGAGGGCAGCCTGGTCTTGCTGTTCAGGGACTCACAGCCAGGGTCACCTGATCCCCATGGGCTTTCTCAAGAAAGAAAGTGGGAGCGAGCGGGAAATGTGGTCAGTGGCTCGGTGTGCATCTGAATGAGGCCACTCAGGCCCAGAGAGTGGACAGGCTTGCTCAAGGCGGTCTCTGGGAAAGGTGAAACAGGCTGTGTACAGGGCCATGCCATCGCTCTCGGTTGCTCAGCCCCACCAGCTACAGCGTGAGCACAGCTGTGCGGAATGCGTCACAAATGGGCATTGGCTGTGTGCCAACAAACTTTATTTATGGGATGGGAGAGATGGCTCAGAGGGCAAAGCATTTACCCTGCAAGCATGAGGACCTGAGTCCAAATCCCCAGAACCTAGGTAAAATCTGGGTGCAGTCGTATAAATGTCCATATCCCCAGCACTTCTCCAGGGAACTGGGAGCAGAGAGGAGAATCCCTGGGAGCCCATGAGCCAGCTAGCCTGGCTAACACATTGAAAAAGCCATGAAGAGACCCTGTCTCAAAACAAGGTGGGAGGCAAGGACTGATACCCAAGGTTGTCCTCTAAACATGTACATGGGGTACCTGCATTGTATACATATACACTCTCTATTTACAAAAGCAAGCAATAGGCTATAAATGTCCTGTGGCCATATTTCTCAGCCTCTGGAGTCTAGAGCAGAGAGAGATGCTCTAGACTCTGATCCATGATTCATTTATTACCAGTTCATGAGGAGATTCAGAAATACCTCCAGACTAGAAGCACATTACTTCCTTCAGTTGGTAATTATTTTGTAGGAAGGTTTTTCTCAATTCAGGAAGGAGGAAATTAATATAGGTTTTAAAAAACAGTATTTTTAAAGATTTATTTTAAATATTATGTGTAAGTGTGTGTGTGTGTGTGTGTGTGTGTGTGTGTGTGTGTGTGTGTGTATGTCTGCTCTCATGAGTGCAGTGACCACAGAGGCCAGAAGAGGGCATCAGATTCCCCAAGGATAGTAGTGAGCCTGACGGGGTGCTGGGATCATGAGTCCTTGGCAAGCAGCAAGTATTCTTAACCACTGAACTATCTCTCTAGCTCAGTATTTCATTTTCCAAGTGTCTTTTAACATTAGTGCTCTAAGGATAACAACAATAGACATATTAGAGTGGGCAGGGGTGGGGAGGGGGAGCCTAGGAGGCTTTAATCCTACACAAGAACTACAGGCAACTAAGGAATTCTGAAAGCAGGAGAAATAGCCTCCCCCAGCGAAGAGCACTTCAACTGGTTCTCCGATACCAAATGGCCAGCCCCGAAAACATACATATGCATACAAGTACCATTTACAGACTGATTGCATTTATGTATTTAGGAATATATATGTATACACACTGTGTATATAACAAAAATTAATGAATGAAGAGGGCATGAATTTGAAAAAGAGAAAGAAGGGATTTATGGAAGGGGTTGGAGGAAGGGAACAGAAGGGAGAAGTGTAGTAATTATATTATCTTAAAAAATAAATAACTTAAGGGGGCTGGAGAGATGGCTCAGAGGTTAAGCTCTTCCAGGGGTCCTGAGTTCAATTCCCAGCAACCACAGGGTGGCTCATGACCATCTAGGATGAGATCTGGTTCCCTTTTCTGGCCTGCAGGCATATGTGCAGGCAGAACACTGTATACATAATAAATAAATACATCTTTTAAAAATAAATAAATAAATAAATAACTTAAAAAAACAAAAGAGCTGAGTAGTGGTGATACATGCCATTAATCCCAGCACTTGGGAGGCAGAGGCAGGTGGATCTCTGTGAGTTTGAGGCCAGCCTGGTCTATAGAGTGAGTTCCAGGACAGCCAGGGCTACACAGAGAAACCCTGTCTCAACAACCAATAACTAACTAATTAACTAATTTTAAACAAGATTAGTATTCCACCGAGTACATGCACTTTGGGACATGACACAGATTTTAAAAAACGTATTTCATCTATTTATTGTGTATCCATGCGCAGAGTTAGAGTACAACTCTCATGTGGGACATGTCCTCGGGGTGGACAGCATGCGCCTTTACCCACAAACCCGTCTCACCAACCCTTAGTTTTTAATCCAAACTGTTCAATCACCATGGGTCGGTTAGCAGTTTGCACTGGTACTGGTCCATGCACCACATACTGAGGAACATTTTTCTAGCATGTTCCTTCAAGCATATCAAAAACTTGCCCGTTCAACATCTCATCCCTTCAGGGGCCTGATGACAACTAATTTAGCAGCTTAATTAAGCAGATTTCATTTAGCTTCTAATTGATGCTAGATCCTGTGCTTAGAGCAAAAGGCATAAAGAGGAATCAACCAGGCATTGTCCTTGGGAGTCGTTAGACAAGCGCCCATCAGCTCCTTCTGCAGGAGACAGAGAGAGTAAGGGACTGAGCTCCAGTACTGCTCTTGGAACTTACAGGAACTCACAAGCAAGGGTCATTTAACCTCCAGAGTTGGAGGTTGGTGTCGTGTGTTTAGACACAGAGCCTGATGGGGGAGTTTTAACTGGGGAGATACAGGGGCAAGGTATTCCTGGAAGAAGAAAGGTTGTGCGTGGGCTAGTGCAGAGTGTGTTTAGGAACCGGCTACAGGGTGTGTATGCGTGTACATGTGTATGTGCATATGGTATATTCATGATGGTGTACTGTGAGCACACATGAGTATTTCAAATTTGGGTATGCACGCCTATGGGTGTATATTTGTATGCATATGCATGCATATGTGTTTATTGTGTGCACATGATTCCATGTGTATGTGTATGTTTCTGAGTATGAGCTTATGTGTTTGTGTGTATACGTGTCTGTTCTTACATTTGCACATCTCTGTATACATACGTATTTTATATGTGACATGTATATTTGTGTATATTTTAGATGTGTATATATTTGTATATGTTTTTGTGTATATATACATGCTTATAGACATGCTTGCATAATTGTGCAAATGCCTGTTTATGTGTCTGAGCATATACATGCACATGTAAACGCAAATTCCTGACTTTATACATATGCAAATGTATCTGAATGCACATGTATTCATGTGTATGTACACTGACATGTCTACATGTGTGTATATGAACATAGTTGTATTGCTGACACGTATATATGCAAGTAGATACAAGTGTATTTGTATGAATGCACTTGTTTTATACATGTGTGCATACATGAGTATCACTGCTGTATGCATAACAGTGCGATATGCCTGATCACATCTATGTGTACATAGACATAAATGTGACCTCAGGGAAAAATGGGCCTCTTGGGAGACCAGATCTGAAGTGTGGGACTCTTTTCCAGAGGCCTGGAAACCTGCCTCTTCTCTGCCCACTGATCTCCAGGCCCAGGTCCGGGTGTACACCTGTGCATGTCTGCATGGATGCTATGCACGGCTGTCTGTAACTGCACACAGTGTGCAGGCGTAGAGGAGGCTGCAGGAACAGGAGGAAGGGAACTTGGGGCACCAGGAGGAAGAGGCCTGACAGAGGAGCACCTCTGTTCTTCAAGTCTGTCCTACGGCTCCTCCCTCTTCTCAGGCCACGGAAACAGCCTGGGTGCAGAGCCCCGGTGGTGTGAGGAAGGAAGGGCCCTGGGTGGAGGGTGAGTCTGGCAGGACTTACACAGATGCCCCTGAAATGAGTCACTGAACTTCGGGGGCTGCAGGTCCCTAGGGTGAGCCAGAGGCTGCCCTTTCTGCACGGGCAGCCTCATCAAGGCTTACTGGTCCTGTTTGAACCCCACAGCCACCCGAGGAGCCAATGGAAGGGGAGGAGCCAATGGAAGGTGAGGGCGTAGCTGAGGCCGGCCCTAGCCTTCAAGGTGAGTGCTGGGACCCAGGCTGATTGGGCAGGGGGCCGGGGTCTCCTCTCAGAGCCTAGCAGCAGCTCACTTCACAGATGAAGTGGAGGCTCAGGGAAACTTGGTGTGGCTCCTGGGGGCTTTTCAGCGGAGCGGAGCTGAGAAGCTCACCTCTAACCCTTCGGTGGCCTCCTTCTGCCCTGCCTCTGACTTGATCTCCCTAGCAAGGGAGAAATGGGCCTCTCTGGGGTCCACATTTGAAATATGGGACATTCTTTTTTTTGCCAGAGGCCCAGGAAACTGACCCTCCTCAGCCTACCCTTCAGGCCCAGGTTGCTGTTGCCAAGGTGAACAGGTACCATATCACCCTCTCCTCTCCCAACTGCTCCTGCAGGGAGCCACTGGTGTGGAGGGGATGGCTGTGAATCAGGTCCGTGGCCATTCAACAGAGGCCCAGAGCATCAGGGCATAGTTATGGGGACTTTCATGGAAGCTGGGGCAACTTCAGACAGCAGCCGGAGCTGCTGATTTCCCAGGGAGTCAGTGTTCCTGATGCTTAGCCATTTTAGTCCATAGAGTTCCGACCAAAGCACATCTTGGGCTGGGGCTGATGAAAGGCAGGAACTCAGGATCCTCACACGAACAGATCAGTCTCGGCCTCTGCCTCCAGAGATATTCTAAGGGGAATCCTTTCAGGGTACCAAACATGAATGCTGGCAGGGGCAAGCTAACTGGGGTACAGAGAGAGGCTGGCTGGGCTGTGTGGAGCACCCGGAGGGCAGGTTCCAAAGGTCTCCCTCACCTCCTTGGCTAGGGCCTGGAGGGTACCCTGTGTTGTCCAGAGAGGAAGTGAGGTTCAAAAGACTCACCACGGGGAGACAGGCTTGGTTCATGTCAAGTCCTTTGGGATATGTGGACTGCCACTCTGACCGTGTGGGGATTGATAGTGGACTGGTATCTCTGTCCCTTGGCAGCCCCAGGGCCTGGCTGCTGACCTGGTTCTGGAAGCACATGGAGAAGGTCGTGCCACAGCCTGTCTGCAGCAACAAGAACCTGGCAGACCCAGATCAGGTACAAGGGCAGGGTGACGTGCGGGTGGAGGAAGGGTCGGCGGAGGGTTGTGGGGCCAGGGAGGCTGCTCCTTGGACTCCCTGTCATGTCTGTCTGTCTGTCTCAGCAGGCTGGAGCACAGATTCTGGGACCTGGTGGCGCTGGGGAACCAGGTGAGACCAAAAAGCAGGACGGCTTTCCAAGGGTGGGAGCCTCTAAGAGGAGACCGGGATGGGCCCGGAAGTGGGGAGAATTCACGTGGTCCGTGAGAGTGGCCCATCCACCGGCCCTGAGTGGCCTGATTTGAGTGGTCCTAGTGCTGCTTCAGGCTGACCTGGGGCTCCAGGCAAGTGTTTGCTCTTGATAATATTATGCTTGCTCTCTCCCCCCTCCCCCCTTCCTCTCCCCTTGCTTTCTCCTCTTTCCCCTCTCTCTCTACTTCCTTTATCATTTTCCTTCCTTCCCTCCTCTTTCTCCATTGACTTCATGGATATTTTTTAAATTTGTCAATTTATTTTTTTAACTGATACATAAAACATAACATTGTGTGTTTTAAGGGCTACTGGTGATGTTTTATTCCCCACCTGCTTTTGTAATCAGATTAAACCCACCTATGTCCTCAGACAATTCTCCTTTCTTCCGGGTGAAAACATTTGGTCTCTTCTGTAGATTTGGAGATGTGCAGCGGTCAGCTGCTGTCTGTACCCGGCTCCGTGCAGCCAGGACTTCTGACAATCTCTAAGTGCAGTCTTGTACCCACTGAGCAATCTTTCCTCATCCTCCCTCCCTGCCCTTTATTTCCTGACTCTGTAGGGTCTGCAGATGGTTCAGATGATGCTTCCGGGGCTCAAGATACTGAGTAAGTCCTTGTCAGCAAGTGTCACGGTCGTCTGTAGTGGGCCAAGCAGTCTGCAGAGGGGAGAGCCTGGAGTTCAGGGCAGGGGCTGTCGCCACCTCCCACGTGACCTGAAGCATGTTTCTTCCCTCTTTCCTTTCTTTTTTCTTTCTTCTCCTCCTCCTCCTTCTTCTTCTCTGTCTCTCTCTGTCTCTGTCTCTCTGTCTCTCTGTCTCTCTGTCTCTTTCTCTCTCTTTCTTTTGCTGGGGGTGGAGTTTGAGACAGGGTTTCTTTGTGTAGCCCCGGGTGTCCTGAAACTTGCTCTGTAGCCCAGGCTGGCCTTGAACTCACAGAGATCCGCCTGCCTCTGCCTCCTGAGTGCTGGGATTAAAGGTGTGCGCCACCACACCCAGTCTCTTCCCTCTTTTCGCCCCCACTTTTCTTATCTGTAGCATGGGGTGGTGTAATCCCCACGTTGTCCATGTTTTCCACTGCTTGCTGGAGCCTCTGTGCGGGGCCACCTCTGAGAAGGAAAGGGTGTATGGATAAGCTCTGTGCAGACAGACTTCTGGGGGTGGGGCCTGTGTGGCACCTGGAGGCAGGACTTGGACCCCCACAGGGAATGTGCTCCCTGGTTGTCTCAGTCTCAAAGTTTAGGACTTCTCAAAAGAAGCTAGCTGCCTTATCAGTGAGGGTGTCAGGCCAGATGGGGACAATGACACATTGGGGAGCCTGCTCAGGGAGGGGCCCTGTCTATTCTCAGCCACCTCTGCCTGGTGTAACTGCAGAGCCTCCTGTGTTTTATGAAAAGCCACAAACCAATCTGGATACACAGGCACACACCTGTAACCAATAACTCCAGAACCGCCTCGGGAAGCTGAGGTTGGAGAGTCATGAATTTGAACCCAGTTGGGGCTTTATAGCTAGACTCTGTCTCAAAAGCAAACCAAACAAAAAATAAGTACAAAATAAAGCCCAAGGCTAGAAACCTAGGATTTTATATAAAGTCCTTAATTAGTACCTTTTGCCAGTTACTAAGTTTTCAGGTTGTCATGTCCCCAATGTCAGCCTGAAGGACCACTTTGTGATTTCTTCAAGAAACCCAGACTCATGTCTTCCTTCCCAACCATCTCCTTCCATCCACCCCTTCACTCATTCATTCCTTAGACAGCTGGCTCCTTGCTCCTGGTGTAGAAGGCTGGCCAGGCCTAGACCCTAGTGGGCAGTAAGGTAGCTCAGATGGCCCTTTTTCAGGCCACCCACTTGCTGATCTCTGACCCTTCTGCAGGCCCAGCCTGTGGCTGCTCAGGTGGCTTGAGCAGAATCTGGAGAAAGTGCTCCCACAGCCCCCTAAACCCTCCGAGGTAAGTGATGAGCTGGGGGTGGGCAGCTGACCAGCAGGGAGGGTTGAGGCCCAGGGAGCTACCCACTCCAGCAGGTCATGGCCAATCCCCAACATCCACTGGAGAGTGGATCTTCTCCTTGGAGTGTCTTCCATGGGAGGAGTGACTGACTAGGGCCTGGGGACATTTAGGAGTAAGATAGAGCCACTGTATTAATTGCTTTTCTTAGTGATGAAACAAAATTCCTGAAAAAAAGATGCTTAAAGAGTTTATGTTAGCTCCCGGTTTAACGTGGTGCCACCCACCGTGGTACCGTGGGGAGCCACGGCATCTGCAGTCATGAAGCAGACAGAAATGAGTGCCGGTGGGTCTGTCTGTCTGTCTGTCTGTCTCTTAAATCTTTTTATTGAGTCTGGGACCCCAATCCATGGTGGTGCCACCCACATTCAGAACAGGTCTTCCTTGCTGAGTTGAGCCTCTTTGGAAACTCCCTAAAAGACCTGTCCAGAGGTGTGTCTCCTAGATGATCCTGAATCAAGTTCACGAAGGAGATGAACCGTCATAGTCCCACCACCAGCACCATGCACACACGTGTGAGCGCATGGGCCCAGGGCCCAGCTCATCAATGTGAGGTATGAGCAGGGCTGACTTTGACCATGACCCACCTTTCTGTCATCCAGGCCTGGAGTGCCGAACCTGAGGCTGCTGTCTTGGACCCAGGTACAGAGGAGCTGGGAGGGGCTTCCTAAGTAGTCACAGGCTGGGCTCCAGGGGAGTGTGTGTGTGTGTGTGTGTGTGTGTGTGTGTGTGTGTGTGGTCTCAGGGAAGCCTTAGCGCTCAGCCAGGCAAGGGGACAGTTCAGTCCTTGCTAAGACTGGAAACCCCACGTTAGTCAGACCTGGGACTCCAGTGGCTAGAGTCAGCTGGACTTCACAAGCTTGGGTAGGTCCCTTTCCCTTCCTGTACTGTTTGATGTTAGGGTGGTCCCCAAGGGGCTCTTCACCCAGCCATGTCAAGTCTCCACATCTGGCCCTTTATACCCGGGAGGGATTGGATGAAACCCTGTTATGGGGTCTTTAGTGCTGGCTCTCCTACCCTCAGATCCTCCAGAACCCCCGATGGAGACAGAGCCCACAGAGATTCCCTCCCAGCCTAATCCTGAAACCCTGGAGCCTGAGGAGGAGCCAGCTGCAGAGCCCCAGCCTGGCTTCCAGGTCTCTTCCCTGCCACCACCTGGGGACCCTGTCAGGTGAGCTCTCTAAAGGCCACACCTCCCAGAGGGAGCAGGCTCAGTGCTTGGCTCTAGCCCAACACTAGTTAGAAAGTTAAAACATGCTCTGGGGAGAAAACTCAGACTCCCCAGGCAAACCTCATCAGCCAAGCTGGGGAGTGTACTTTTCCTTTAAAGATAAGACAAGGGCCCACCTGTAAACTCAGGAAGCTGAGGCAGGAGGATCATAAGTTCAAAGCCAGCTTGGACTCTATGGTCAGATCTTGCCTCAAAACAAGCAACACACACACACACACACACACACACACACACACACACACACACACCCCTATCAAAAGTAAATTGCAAATATTCTTTTACATCTTCCCCCCCCTTTTTTTTCACGTAAGAAAATAAGTTCCCTAGGGTCTGGAGAACTGGCTCAGTGGTTAAGAGTGCTCATACTGTGCTAGCTCACTGCTCATGCTGGGCAAGCTCACTCCTCCTACTGTGCTAGCTCACTCCGTGAGTATGAGCACCAGAATACAGATCCCAGCACCCACGTAAAAGTGAGCATGGTCCTGTGCAGGACTGTAACCAACCCCAGCACTGAGGCAGAGGATGGAGACAGGGGGATTGCTTCCTGGCTGCCACCCAAGCTGAGAAAACTTAAGCTCTTAGTTTAGGCAAAGACTTTGCCTCGGGTTTATGAAGAGACCTTGATCAGGTTTGTGGAGAGATCCTGTCTCTGGTTTAGGGAGAGACTCTGCCTCAAAGGAGCAAGCAGAGAATGGTAGAGGACGGTACCTGCCAGCCTTCTCTGGTCTCTGCACCATTGCACACACTTACACACCTGTTCATGTGCATAAACGACACACACACACACACACACACACACACACTTTTTGAAGAAGTCTCTCAGAGGTGGTTTTATACACCAGTTCAACTTCACTCCATCAATTGCGGCAAAGAACTACATAGCGCTCCATTTATTTAACCGCACAGGAGCGCTTAGAACTGTTTTACACTTTTCCTGCAATCAAAAACCTTGTACATGCCCTGCTTGGTTACCAGGAGCAAATGTGTGGACCAAAGGCTACATGCTTCTAAAATCTGGTTGGGTGCGGCCCAGTGCTCATGCGCTGGGGTGTGAGAGAGACTGGAAATGCATATCTGAAGGGAGGTGAAGATAAGGGCTGAGCTGAGCTCCCTGCTAGGGCTGCCGGGGAAGGATGGGGAGGGGAGGAAGGGGCCTTCAGGGTTAGAGACCTGGGGCTGGCTTCTGACACCACCTGCCTCCTGGCAGACTTGTTCTGCCCCGCTTCCCCACCCTGAGTCTTCCTGCCTGGATTCAGCTCCACTGTCTCTCCACTACAGGCTGATTGAGTGGCTTCTACACAGGCTGGAGATGGCCCTGCCACAGCCCGTGCTCCATGGGAAAGCCGCAGAGCCGGTGAGTGGGCAGCCAGGCAGGAGAGGCCCTGGCCAGGTGGTGGTGAGGGAGGGGTCTTGGGGGCTCAGATAAGGGTTGGATGGTTGGCACGGGTCCCTGGGGAATGGGGCCACAGCAAGAAGGGAGCCATCAGTGGCAACTCAGCCTTGAAGCCGGCCTGGGTGCCCACATTTGCTCAGGCACTGTAGCCGTAGTAGCTAGCGGTCTAGCTGTCAGGAGCTGACAGTCTAGGGACTTCTGCAGGGGTAGTGGAGCTCAGAGACGGAGTCTCCTGGAGCGCCAGGGAAGGCTTGCTAGTGGAAGTGACCCCCAAGAATGTACAAAGAGCCGGGCGGTGGTGGCGCACGCCTTTAATCCCAGCACTCGGGAGGCAAAGGCAGGTGGATCTCTGTGAGTTCGAGGCCAGCCTGGTCTACAGAGCGAGATCCAGGACAGGCACAAAGCTACACAGAGAAACTTTGCCTCGAAAAGCAAAAACAAAAACAAAAACAAAAACAAACAAACAAAAAAAAAGAATGTACAAAGATTTAGAGACCAGGAATGTTCCAGGAAGAAGTGTCGTTCCCAGGAAGCCCACAGGCTCCGTGAGCATTCCTGGCAGCTCAGGGCCCAACGTGTGTGATGTGGAAGCAGAGCCTTGCTCACCTCTTTCTTTTCTTCATCAAGAGGCTAGGGCCTGATTCTCCTTTCTGGGGGATGAGTCACATCTCCATAGAAGCACTTAGAACTGGGAAGTGGCTGTGTGACATTGGCCCTGGTCCTCTGAGAATCTTACTTTATCTCTCCTAATAAGTAGGTGAACAGTTCTGTTACCACCCAAGCCTTGTGGAAAAAAAAAAAAAAAAGGAAAGAGCTTTGAAAGTAAGCCAGAGAGGGTGGGCCTGGACTGGTTCCAGGCCTCTGGGGCCCTTAAGGTCCTAGCCCAGCACTTCCGAGCAGGCACCTTGCTGAGGTTGTTTCAGGGCACCCTACCTTGTCTCACAGAGCCAAGTACCCTATTCTTCCCTCATTGGCTCTAGGGCTAGCAAGGATTTTCTTCTTTGTTTAATGGGAAGTGTGCCAAGAGCCGGACACCCTGGGTCCACACCTAGGTCTGCACACTTCTCCCCTCCCAGCTGGCTCAGTGCTGAGGGAGGCTGAGCAGAAGGTACTGAAAGCCAGGCCAGTGTTTCACACCCTTCATCATGCAGAAGGGTATGCATGAGGTGCAGAGAGAACCGGCTTCAGAGATTTCCAAGCATATAAGGGGATAGGGTGCAGGAACCATTGGCTAATGAAGATGTTGCGGTGACCGAGGACTCTAGGGACCATGGCAGCAGGGGAGGCAGGAGGGAGAAGACTTCCAGGTATTAGAAGGAGAAGATGGCCGTTTCATAGAGTCACAGGAGAGAGGCAGGTGAAGCAGCCTTGGCAGGTCAACTCTTTTCTCTCCATGCAGGAGCCTGGCTGCCCTGGGACGTGTGATGTGCAGACCAGTAAGTATCACACTTGTGGGCCCCATGTTCACTTCAGGGAGAGCTGCCTGATACACTTAGGCCTGAGTTTGAGGCACAATTAGGGTCTCCTAACCTGGAACTGAGAGAGCCTGCTCCTGCTCAGTGTCTCTGGATAGCAGTGGTGGAGCTGCTGGCTAGAGCTTTTCCTCTTTGGCTTCTAGCCTCTGTCAGGAAAACAACTGTGAAGTAAGTCCACACCCCTCCCTGTTGGCAATTACCCAGACCTGGGGACTGGACTCTGGAAGCTGGGCATGTGGGTTCAGCTGAGCAGAGTCTAGGTTGGGAAAGCGGTGAGGGATGGGATGTTCTTGGGAAACAGATTCTTGGGACTCCAGAGCCCTTGAGTTAGGATTCCCTCCCTGTGATGAGTTGGAAGGTATGTGGTAACATCACTGGAAGACAGAAGGGTGAGGTCAGGCAGGAGACAGGCAGGGGCAGCACTGCTGGAAGTAGGTAATCTAGTGCAGGTGGTAGATGGACATTCATATATTCATTTACCCATCCATCCACCCATCCATCCACCCATCCATCCACCCATCCATCCACCCATCCATCCACCCATCCATCC
>CABHPQ010169183.1:0-13244 GCA_902168405.1 Peromyscus aztecus | reverse complement strand
CCCATCCATCCACCCATCCATCCACCCATCCATCCACCCATCCATCCTCGGCTTGGCCACTCAGATGCCCATTCATCCATCCATCCATCCATCCATCTATCCATCTATCCATCCACCCATCCATCCTCTGCTTGGCCACTCAAATACCCATCCACCTATCCATCCATCCATCCATCCATCCATCCATCCATCCATCCATCCATCCATCCATCTATCCATGCATCCTCTATCTGTCCACCCAGGTGCCCACATTTCTGTCGCCTCCTTTGTTTCAGGGGTGACAGCAGCTGGAGGCCTCTGAAACAAGGGAGAAGGGGACCTGGGGAGCCCATGGACAAACGGATGGATGGATGAAGGACAGAAGGATGCTTCAAGAGAAGACCTTTTAGGGGGCAGTGACTGCTAATCTCCACCCTCCTTGAATAGTGAACCCTAGACAGGACGGAGGAAACCAGAGTCATAATGTGAAACCCCAGAGCTTCCTCTTGGGGCTCTTGGCTAAGGGACAGCACCCTGACCAGAGCAAGAGCAAGAAGGACTTCCTGGTGGGAGACTATGGAGAGCCCTATTAAGACCTCAATGTTCAATGTCTGAGCATACTCACACCGGGGCACCTGGTACCATCCACACTGCCTCAGGACCCTGTTTCCCTACAAGTGATTCTCCCAAGGTCTGCCCTGGTTCTCTCTCCCAGAGTCAAGGACCACCACCAACTGTGACATTGTAACTGACATTAAAGAGTGTGACTTTGCACCTCAAATCTGCGACTGCATGATATTCTTAGGACAAGTCTGAAAGAGGCCTGTGGGTTTTATTTTTTTAGACAGATTCTTGCTGTATGTTCCAGGCTGGCCTCCAGCTCTCCATCCTCCTGCCTCAGCCTCCTGATTGTTGGAATTGCAAATATACCCCACAACCCTAGAGTACTAAAGAGAGGCGAGTTGAATACAATGCCTGTGGTACTGGGGTTATAGGATGGAGGAATTGGCCAGGGATCCTGAGGTCCCAGTGGCCCCTAGATGTCTTTATTTAAATTGATTTTGAGACAGAATTGTCGACCTTTAAAAAAAATCAACTTTCATGCTGGGCCATGGTGGTGTATGCCTTTAATCCCAGCACTTGGGAGGTAGAGGCAGGCGGATCTATTTGAGGCCAGCCTGGTCTACAAAGCAAATTTCAGGACAACCAGGACTATACAGAGAGACCCTGTATCAATAAATAAATAAACAAAAATTAAAAATTAGCTTCCACAGAAGGGCCAGGCTTTTGTCAGAAAGAGGATGCTCTGGCTGTGATGGCCTATATCTCATTGTGCTCATGAGAAAGATCTGAACAGCGGCTGTCACCTGCAGGCAGGTGGCATTTGTCCCTTCATTTATATCCACCATCTGAGTTTGCAGTGAGAAAGGGCAGGCTTGCAGAGAGAATAAAGTGGGAAATGCCTGGAGGTGAGGGCAAGGGGCTGGAGAACTCTGGACACATCAGCGGGCCGGGATCCCAAGCCCTTGAGGATGAAGTCAAAACTAGAAGTTTAACGCTCTAGGCAATGGGGAGCCACTGAGGGTGATTGAGAGGGGACTAACTTCACAAAGATTACTCTGGGGGCTGAATAAGTACTAGAGGCAGGAGATATACTCAAGGCAGGACCATATCCTACATGACCAGGCTCAATTATGAAGAATGTCCCACCTCCAGACCTCATTGTTGGGGTATGGGCAACCTGGGAATCTGCATTTTCAAAAGGCTCCTGCCTCCCCATGTGATTTTGGTGATGGCAATGCCTGGGACCATACCTTCAGAGATGTGTGTGGTGAGGGAGGGCCTGTGCTTCAGAGCAGAGTAGGTGGGAAGAGATGTAGCCTGGGCTAGAGGAAAAGGGCCTCACGAGCTACCCCTGCTAGAGAAGATAGATTGAAGCACAGGCCTTGGCTTTCAAGAGACCTGAGGCCAGAATGTTTGGCATGGGGAGAGCCTATGTGCCCAGACTTCCCGGAAGCAGGAGCTCCTATCTCAGCGGAAAAACTGTCTGCCACTGACTGGGGTCAGAATCTCATGCAGTGGCCCTGGGGGCAGACAGGTGGCTGACTGGAAAGTAGCATGTCCATGAAAGACTCCAGGGGTGAAAGTTAAACACTGGGCTCCTGGGTGGGCTGTGGAGAACAAGAAGTAAACTACTTCTTGATAGAGAGAGGACCCAGAGCCCCCCCCCCCGCTGGCTACACCTCATCCTTGCCTGAGCTGTGGTCTATTTGGCTGTAAACAGGCACATTCTAAGGCACCTTGTAGCTCTGCTGCAGAGATGAAGAGAGGAAATGCTCCCGAAGGGCCGACAACCTCAGAGCATCTAAAAAGAGTTCACAGGAAAGGAAGCAGGGATGGTAACATGGGGCACAGTACCCGGTGGGGCACCCGGTCCTGGGGAGGTGCTCACGGGCATGTTTATTGCCTGGGATGCAGTGGCACCCTCTCAAAAGGTTGAGGCCAGCCTGGGCTGCATAGCAAGTTCCTATGTCCCAAAACCAAGAGAGTCACCATTGCTAGTTCATGCTTGACTTGAGGGCCACCAAGACCCCTGGAACTTTTGAGAAACATCTGGGTTGCAGGAAGTTTCCCCTTTCCTCCTTGATTAGGGTGAGCTGGGTTTCCCGTGAGATGTCCTGAGCCCACTTCCTTGTTTTTTGAAATGGAGTCTCCCTGTGAAGCCCAGGGTGGCCTAGAACTTACCACATCTCAGTCCTCCCTATAGAAATCACCTTGCCTCTGCCTCTCAAGTGCTGGGATTACTGGTGTGAACCACCACACCCAGCTGTCTGAACCTACTGTCTAGCAGGCTCACATCGTTTTCTAGTCAGGGGTCAGAATACATGGAGAAATGTTAAAACTTACAGGCATCTGAAATTGTTTTCCATGTCCCCATGACAAAGTCACGTTGTCTCAGACAGTGGAGATCTCAGCCTAGAGGGAGAGATAAAGCTCCCAGAAGCAGGTGCTGAGCTCATAGACGTGAGACAAGAGACAGCACCCGGAAAATAGGCAAGGAGCAGGCTTTGTTTGCACTCCTTGGGACAATCCACTATACTTTGCTCCTGGAGGTGGTGAAGTGTCTAGTCTGGGTCCTCTGACATCAGCTGTGATGCTGTGAATAGAATATTCTTTGTGCTCTGGCCAAACCTCTAAGAAGGAAAGCCCTGATAGGAAGCAAGCTTGGTCAACTGTAATCAGAGCTCTTTCCCAAGAGGGGAAAGGCAGAGAGTCATGGGAAGAGGCTGAATGAGTGACTGTGTTGTTTGAGGCTGTCCCTGGGGCACTGAGCTGACTGCGTATGAGCCTGTTGGTAACCCAGCCAGCTAGGAGCCAAGGCCCTGGGGTAAGGCCCCCAGGACTGAGGGGGCACAAGCTACCCTCCTTACCCCACAAATGGCTCCTCTTTATCCTCTGCAGTCAGCATCCTCCCCGTGGACCAGGTGGAGCATGATCTTGTCCTCGAGGAGGTGGACCCCTGCTGGGAGGACATCCAACAGGAAGACAGTGCCAGCCAGCGGGAAGACAGTGCCAGTCAGCGGGAAGACCGTGCCAACCAGCAGGAGACAGAGATGGCTCCAGTTTATGAAGAAGAAAGCGAGGTCATGGTGGAGATGCCCAGGTGGGAAAACAGAGAAGTCCTGGAAAAGGAGTCAGTGCTTGAGAAGGTACCAGGCATATAGTGTGGAATCCTAAAGTCATGAAAGTGCCCAGTGCAGGGCCACACCTGCCCCTCCACTCTCAGCACCTGTCCACAGCCCCTTGGCACATGGCTACCAGACCCCATGTCAGAGGTAGGCGGGGGACAGATACACATGGAACCCCCGTTCTAGTTTGGTTCTGTTACTGTGATGAAACACGCTGCCCAAAAGCAGCATAGATGAGGAGAGGGTTTATTTCTGCTCATCCTTCCAGGCCATAGTCCGCCACTGAGGGGAGTCAGGCAGGAACTTGAAGCAGAAACGTGGAGGAATGCTGTTTGCTGGCTTGCTCTCTAGGCGTATGTTTAGCTAGCTTTTTGCATAGCCCAGGGCCACTTGCCCAGGGAATGGTACTACCCACAGTGGGCTGAGCCTGGTCATAAATTAATGATCAAGACAATCTCCCACAGACATATCCAAAGACCGCTCTGACCTAGGCGGTTCTTCAGTTGAGTTCTTCAATTCAGTCATCCTTTCAGATGACTCTAGGCTGTGTCAGATTGACAATTATGGCTAACCAGGACAATTCATTTCTGTTTTTGTTGTTGTTGTTGTTTTGTTTTTGTGTTTTGTTTTGTTTGTTTGTTTGTTTGGTTTTTTTTGCACAAAATATGGCATATCATGTGTATTTATCTGCCCCTTGTTATATTTGGTCATAATTCACTAGGTGGAAATCATCCTCATTGTTTTCATATTGTATAGTATTCCGTTATATGGCTAGACCATAATTTGTTTGTTATTTTGTTTGTTTGTTTTTAGACAAGGTCTTACAATGTAGTCTTGGCAGGCCTGGCGCTCACTATGTAGAACAGGCTGGCCCTAAACTCACAGAGATCTGTTGGCCTCTGCCTCCCAAGTGCTAGGATTAAAGATGTGTGCCACCCAGCCCAGCTTTAACATGCCTTCCACTGTTTACCACTCTAGTTGGAGGCATGAACCTAGGAGAGTGGAGCCTAAAAATGAGGCAGACTAAAGTCTCATGCAATAGCCAACTTTATTCAGAGCATCAGACAATTTATACTCCAGAGTTAAGAAGAATCACATGAGTGAAGTGTACAATCACAAGGGTAAGCTGCCCGTGGCAAAAACATGTTCTCCCATAGAGGCATATAAACAAATAACAATATCTGGTCATAATGAATAATCTGAAGTACACTCATTCCTCTCTGCTACATCTGTGAGGGGCACAAAAGCACATTTCCAGAACAATTCCGTGTTTGTGAAGAAACTGAGGTCACAAGACTCTTGTCTTGTTTTCTTGGGGTTTTCTCACAAGTACCCAGAATTCCCCTCGCACGACTCCATTCTTGGATTGTGTTCCGACACTCCTCTGGTGACATCTAGGTTGTGGATTAGTCATCTTTCTGTTGTAATCTGATACTCAAGGTCACCAACTTATAAAGAAAGAAGATTTGTTTTAGTTCAAAGCTTTGGAAGAACTTTTTCAGTCCATGGGCAGTGGCCCTATGACTTTGGGGCCCATGTTGAGGCCTGGTGGGGAAGGGCAAAATGGTGGCTTTCATGTCAGAGAAGCATTTGAAAAAGAAGGGACTGTTACAATGAGCAGTTCAAGCTCCCGACCTGCATTGCTGAGAAGCACATAAGGGGAAACTGAGGCTCACTGAAGCTCAGAGCCGTCCTCAAGTCACCATCAGGACAGTGTAGACAGGTTGTGACTGGTGAGGGACTCTTAGGTGGAGCTGCTGGAAGTCCCAGGACACATGTCAGAGATGGGGGAGGAGGGCTGGAGCAGCCCTGGAGGACTCACCTCTTGCCTCTGCCCTGACTTAGGGAGTTGCCCCAGATTCAAGAGGAAAGAGAAGATGAGGAGGAGGAAGAGGAGGAGGAAGAGGAGGAAGAGGAGCCTATGTAAGTCACTTGTCCTGGGTGGTAGGATTAGGGGATCCTGGTGTGGGTGTTTTCTGCCTTAGTTCTGTGCTGAGCACTGTTGGGCATTGACCAGAGGACTGGGAAAGCTGGGGTCCCCACTGTGCTCAAAATGAGCCCTCAGCCTGATATCCCGCCTCCAACTCACACAGGTGTACCCCTGCGAAATCTGAGACTTGAGCCGGTTGTTTTCACTACCGTATCCCAGATGCCCGGTATACAGTAGGCATTAAATAAATGTAAAATTAATGCATGCATAGATGCATGAGTGAACACATGCATTGAGCTCACAGTACTTCTCTTTTAACAGCAAAGCCAAGGTTGTCTCCCCTATGTATACATGAACACACACACACACACACACACACACACACACACACACACACACGCCAATGATCCTGAGGTGGCCTCTGATAGTGTCTACAGCTGCCTTGGTTTCTGTTCTGTTGTCCAGTAACGCTTGATTCCCACATCCACACAGAGGTGGCATTAGAGTCCACAAAGTGCATTTTGAATGAAGATTAAAACATGGAAGGCAGATAGATCCCTAACCGAGTTAGGAGCTGGAGATTTGGTGTAAGATTTGGCAGAGTAGGGCGCTGTGGGCTGGGAGGAAGCAGGGAATGAGTGAGCAGAGAGCACAGGCCAGGCACACCCCCCCAGAGATGGTCCATGAAGAGCGTCTGAAGGACTCCACCAGCGAGGGGATGCGGGGTGCGAAGAGCACACAGTCCGTGTTCAAAGCGGACTGCCTCTGAAGCAGGTTATGACAGCCTTGGACCTGGTTTCCCGAGAACCACAGGGAGCACTGACGACCTGTGAGCAGGAGGGTGGTATGGCTGGCAGCCGTCTGGAGAGAGGTACATGCAGGGAGAGCAGGGAAGCAGCTGTCGTGGACAGAGGAGACCTCTCCATCCCTGGCTGTAACCCCTTGCCTTGTCTTTGTGTTTGTCTCGCTGGCCGCTGTCACAGCGCCGACCCAGACCTGTGACCCCTGGGTTGTCTTCTTGGCTAGAGCTTGCGTCCGGCCAACACCACAAGTGTTCAGAGCAGAGCTTTGCTCCAGAAATGGTGCCATGCCTGTCACCAGGGCTACCTGGCAAGTGGCTCCCCTCTCCGGTGCCCACCCCCACAGCTGGAGGGGGCTGACAGTAGCCCTTGCAGAGGGGCCACAGCGATGGTAGTCAATGGGTGCAGTGGGGCCTGTCTGGAGTAAGGGCCCATTGGTGACTAATGTCCTTGTCCCTGCTCAGGGCTACTTCATCCCCAGGCGAGAAACAGTTAGCCACAAAACCAACCTAAGATCTGTGTAGAATCTGTGGGGTGACATCAGCTCTTGGGACACTCTTGTTCTGTTTATTTTTCGTCTTCCCGACCATGACAGGAACCACACTTTCCTCTTGCCTTCCTCCGGTGATGAGGGAACTCATCGCCTCTCAAAAGCTATCTAGGGACTGGGGAGACAGCTCAGATCTATCTCCAGAACCCACACCAATGCCAAGTGACGTGGTGGCCTGCCTGTAATTTAACCCTTGAAAGGTGGAAGTGAGATTCCCAGAGCTAGCTGGTTAGCCAGACTAGGCAGCTAAAGCTCTGGGTTCAATTGAGAGAGTCTCCATGAATACAACAGAAAGTGATGGAGGAAGGCTGTAGGCCTCCACATGCCACAAACCTGTGTGTACACATACATAAACACGCTTATGTATGTGCACATACACCATATACATACATATGCGAACAATTTTTTTAAGAGTAAAACTTTCTGAGCTGGGTATGATGGTGTACGCCTTTAATCTCAGCCCTCAGGAGGCAGAGGCAAGTGGATCTCTGTGAGTGGAGGCCAGCCTGGTCTACAAAGCAAGTTCCAGGACAGCCAGAGCTGTTACACAGAGAAACCCTGTCTCAATCAATCAATCAATCAATCAATCAATAAAAAGGTTTCCATCCCATTCCTAGCACCGTGAAAGTCTTTCTTTTGGGAAAACTAAGCGTGTGCCCCACCCCCCCACTTCAGCCCTGGGTCGTCCCCTCACACCGGAGCCAGGTGGGAGGGAGTACAGGCTGCTGTGTGCTCTGCATTCCATCCACCTATACGCACAGTGCTGGCTCTGAGTTACTCTCCCACTGACCCTGTGCGCCTGAAAATTCTGGCACATGCCCCTGTCCTTGAATTGAGACACCTCCAAAGGCCAATGGTCATATAGGCCCACACAATTATATATGTGTGTCCTCAGACATAGTGACATGTGTATGACACACACTGGCTACCCACACTCACATACACATTTACACACATGCATCATCGCACCAACTCACACGTGTGCATAAAGGTACTCATGTACATGTTTGCATGTGTCTACACAGCTCGGACACCTCAGGCACACATACATCCTTACAAGTAGACACCCCCAGTTTTAGATTCAGAGGGCTTTTGGGCTCTGTGATGACAGTGAGTGGTCCCAGGTACAGATGATGTGAAGCTGGGGACAGGCTGGGCTGGGTTGTTACTGTCTGGGGAAGGATGCCCTTGGCCAGCTTTGCAGAGACACAGGTTACTGATGACGCGAGGGCCCTGGTAACGCAGATGGTCACCTAGCAACCCTGTCTCTGCAGGCAATAGCTCTGCTTTTCCTAGCAACCTTGGCCCATGGTCCCCACCTGCCCTCTCTGGAGCGTCCCTGCAGTTCCCTGCCAGGCCACTGGTGTGGTTAGAAGCAGGAAGGATTGGTGGCTCCATGTTGAATCAGTCACAGCATCCTAGAAGCTGTTGTCCCGGCTGACCCCGGGCTCTTCACAGCTCCACTCATATGCTCCAGTACCAGGCTTGGCGTGATTGTCACAGCCCCAGGCTGACCTACTGCAACATGGGCCCCCCTACCAGCAGAGCCCGGGAGAACCAAGTAGGTGGCTGCTCCTGTCTCTGAGCGCTTATCCTCTCTTCCTTCTGAGCTGAAATTTCAGAGGAGGAACACGCTGAAGGTGACCTGCAGACCTGAACTTGGGGGGCACAGCCTGTGGTGGGTGGGGGAGGAGTCGGATGCATGGCTATTGCATCTTAACCCTTTAGCCGGGGCCTGCTGGAAGCCTACCTCAGCGCATCTCTGCTCTTCTGCTCAGAGATCCCTGGGGCTTGGGAACTTTCTAGAAGTTGAGGGGCTACTGCTTCCAGGCTGGACAAGAGGAAGCCATGACAAGTACTGTGCATACTGTTGAGTGGGAGCAATTAGCTTTGGAACATGGACCCCTCTGCAGCCCTTGGTAATGTGGACAGGGTCACCGTTGTGCTTGTAAGTTGCTTTGCTAACTGAGGTCGTTTATCAAAGCATGTGTGCAGTGTCCTAACCTGCTGCCCAGGCTGCCTCTGGGATTAGCCGTCAGGATACGAGCAGTAATAATAAGAGCTGCTAGACGCCGGAGAGACAGCAGGAATGGCAGGTCCGTTACTGAGCCCACTCCACAGAGAGGGACATTGAGGTTCAGAGCTGTGTTCTTGGCTGCCCTGCCAGGAAGCGCAAGGCTGGGTCTGGCTCCTCCAAAGTGAAAAGCAGACAGAGCCAGCATCTCACTGTGTTTAGAGAGAAGAATCCAGAATCCTGAGATAGCACCTGGCATTCTTATGGCTTTTCCACTTCAGGTTCCCCGACCCTCTGTCCTCAGGCAGCCCACGCAGGGCCCTGTCTTTTTGACACAGGAATAAGAGAGGTAGCCTGGGGGTTCCAGGCATGGTGGCTTGCCCAAGGCCATAGAGACTTGACACCGGATCTGGACGAGTTGGCCTCTGGCTAGTGCTAGGTGCTGCAGATGGAGCCCTGTGGCTGTTTCCAGAATAATCCACTCAGACCCTCAGTGCAGGAGGCCCATCTGCATGAGGCCAACTTCTGCTTGTGGTGGGAGGCAGGGCACCAAAATATGTTAGGGATCCAAGAGAATATTAGAATATTATTTTGACTGAACCTAAGGCCTCATGAGTGTTAGGCAAGCTCTCCAACCTAAGAAGCTTAATTTCTTCTAAAAAACAGACCCAAAGAAGAACTTTTAGATTTAAGAAAACATTGCAAGTTATAAATTGACATTGTTTTCTTCAGACAATGCCACCAGGAAGTAATTTTAACACATTTTTAGGGGTGAAGAGATCCATATCCTGGGACATGGTCAAAATCTGATGTGAGGCAGGGGTGTGGACACTCAGGGTGGTGGCGGAGCAAGCATCTGCACCTGGACTCACCTTGCAAAGATTGTGTGACCACAGGCTCTCTCTGGGCCTCTTGGAGCCTGTGTTTCCTAAGCTGGGATACTTTCACCAAAGCCCTGGCAGGGTTGTTTGGATAAAGAAGCAGAGAGATGGCGATGTTGTAAATAGCTTGGCACACAGCTCATGGAAGCTGCCACGGCCCTGTGATTACAGGCTCATTCATAATCCCGGGCAGGAGATTCCACACAGACTCCACTACATCCTGTCTCAGCTCCTGCTTACCCACCTTGGGAGAGCCGAGACATGGCCCTTTGGGTAGACCTGACACCTTGAAACATCTGCTGTGAGCCCCTGGGGACAGGGCTCTGATGAGGAGCTGGGGCTGTCAGGAGGTAGGACCTAGTTCTCACTACAAAAGTCACATTAGAATCTGGGCTTGGAAGTACATGCCTGGAATCCCAGAACCAGGAGGATCACAAGTTCTAGGCCAGCCTGCGATACATGGCAAGTTCTAGGCTAGCCTGGACAACATAGGTCCCGTTCAAACACACACACACACACACACACACACACACACACACACACACACACACACGTAGTTCTGAGTTATCATTCTGACATAGGGGTCACATCAGACATCTAAAGGCTCAATTCTAACCTATTGACTGAATCTCATGTGTGTGTGTGTGTGTGTGTGTGTGTGTGTGTGTGTCAGGGTGTTTGAGAAAGATTCTTATGTAACTCAGCTTCAAACTTGCTATATAACCAAGGCTGGTCTTGAACTTCTAATTCTGCCTTGACCCCTGAGTGCTGGGATTGCTAGAGCCCAGCTCTTCTATGTTAACATAGCATCCAATATCAGGACAGTCTACCTGAAAAACCTGGTTCAGATTCCTCCGGAAAATGAGGAGATCTGATACCCCTGACCCCTCATTCCAAACAGAGTGGGGTCCCATTCACACAAACAAGAGCCCTTCTGATTGCCTCCGTCTCCTCCACCCCAGCCCTCATATATACTTGCCATCTGGGCCAGTGACGTCAGAGGCCTTCAGCGTTGCATGGTTGGCGCCGAACTCATGGGGAAGCCACCAGGGCCTTGGGTTAAGGTCACCTCTGTCCACCCACCTCCACACTGGGGATGGAACCAGGGCTTTTCACATGCTGGGCAAGTACTCCACCGCTGAGCTGCACACCAGCCCTTGCTTTTCTTACATACCTTTCCTTGCCTGCAACCACTAAGGTTTCCTTCGGACTTGGGGAAACCCGGGGTATATGTTCTGAATAGGTTTCACCCCAGAGATGCTTCTTTGAATGTTCCCTTTGGTGTCCTCTTTCTGGACCAATCCTCTCCCCAGTCATCCTTGAGACCCAGTGTATAAGCCATTTCCTGGGGAAGCCCTCTGTCCCTGCATAACTGTGGCCTTTACTGCAAAACCTTGTCTCAGACAGGAGACGATCAGTGTGGATGTGACCTCTGACATCTCCATGTCCCCTGTTGCTGGTCAGCGTTGGCCTCCAGCAGGGTTTGGAAATGCCAACCTCCACTAACACTGGCTCTTTCCTCTGTCCCTTGGGTCACAGTGTCCTGCTGGATAGCTGTTTGGTGGTGGAGGCTGATGTGGACCAGTGCCAGCTAGGCAGGACACAGCCACAGATAGCATCACTCCAGGTAAAGTCCCAAGCCCCGGGGACCTGGGGCCGTTGATGATGGGGTAGCAATGGGGTTTGCTGGTGGGCTGTCCATAGGACAGAGAAGGCTGAGGCTGAGATTGCAGGGGGATCCCCAGGGGCTGGTGTGTGGAGGGAGGTGTGGGCCTGGAGTAAAGATTCGGGAGGTGGCTGCTTGGGTAGCTCTGTCTCCTTGAACAGGGCCTCATGGGGGTCCCTGGGTTTAGGGCCTTGGGCTTCAATGCACACTGCCCTCTACAGGTGGTAAGCCACCTCCTTGGATGGCCCAGGAGATGAGCCACCCCCCCCCCCCCCCCGTACTGGGTGGGGTAGGAGTTGGAGGAGTCCAATGAGGCACCCAGTGTCCCCTCTACATGTCTCTGCAGGAATTGCCCGAGGAGGAGGAGGTGGAGGAGGTAGAGGAGGTGGCCACCAGCTCAACAGGTAGGAGTGACATTGTACAAGGATGCCCTGGGGACCTGCCAGTGGCAGCTTAGGTGGGGGTTTCTTCCATACTTTTCATCTCCTTCCTGCCTGGGGCCCCTCCATTCTGTCCTGGGCAAAGATTCTCTTCTGTGTCTTGGGGCCACATTATTTCAAGTAGATGATGTAGTTCAAAGACACTGGGGAAATAAATGATGCCCAGAGACTGGGGGAGTCTTGCCCTGTCAGCCCCTCAGGCCACTCCCTCTCAGGAGAAATGTAGCTTAACCTGTGCAGAGACCCTGTGGGGAGAGGGGACAGAGCCTGTAAACGGCATGACCACGCCCCATCTCTGTGGTCACACCCCATCCTTTTGAGCATGTCCTGGGTGGGGAGCTCCATCTGTACCCAGCTCTATACTGTGGTCCTCTCTGCCACCCCAATCCCAGGCCTGGAATCTTAGCAGTGTTCTATTGCTGTGAAGAGACACCATGACTTCAGCAACTTTTATAAAGGAAAACATTTAATTGGGGCTGGGTGGCTTACAGGTTTGGAGGTTCAGTCCATTATCGTCATGGTGGGAAGCATGGCTGCACACAGGCAGACATGGTGCTGGAAAGGTAGCTGAGAGTTCTGCATCTGCATTGGCAGGAGTAGGAAGAGAAGAGGGACACTGGGCCTGGCTGGAGCATTTGAAACCTCGAAGTCCACCCTCAGTGACGCACTTCCTCCAACAAGGCCACACCTAATAGTGCCATTCCCTGTGAGCTGTGGGGGACTATTTCATTCAAACTACCACACCTGGTAACCTCAGGGATGGGATACTAAGGAGGAGGCTGGGCCAGTGCCCCTGGACAGAGGACATCCTGGTCAGCATGGCTGAATTCCTAATGCACCTCCATGGTCTGTTCTTCAAGCTGCTGGCCCCTGAGTTGCCTGATGAGGCTGATAGATTATTTTACAGATAATAAAACTAAGGCATGACGTGTCCCAGTGTAGGCAAAAAGTGAAGGCATAGACTACATTGGCTTCCGGCTCCTCCTTGCCGTGGGACCTGGAGCTAGCTTTGTCGGAGTGGAGCTGCGCTAGGACCTCCCACACAGGTTGCGTGGCAATGCAGCCTGTCACTCAAAAGCCTTCTCTATTGACATCAGCACTCATCTGTGGGAACCTATGGTGTCCAGACTGGACCCTGGGCATCCACAGAGAAGTCAAGGCTAGAACCGAACAACAGGCTGGCTCTGTCCCCTTCCCCAGGTAGTCTGGGAAAGTAGTGCCCATCGCTACTCAAGCTGACAGTCTCAGTGTCCCCTAGAAACTGGTTAGAAATGCAGAATTCAGGTCCTACCAAG
>CABHPQ010169182.1:0-38897 GCA_902168405.1 Peromyscus aztecus | reverse complement strand
TTTCTTTCTTTCTTTTTTTCTCTCTTTCTTTCTTTCTTTCTTTCTTTGTCTTCCTTCCTTCCTTCCTTTCTTTTTTTTAAGATTTATTTATTATGTATGCATGTATGCCTGCATGCCAGAAGAAGACACCAGATCTCATTACAGATGGCTGTGAGCCACCATGTGGTTGCTGGGAATTGAACTCAGGACCTCTGGAAGAACAGCCAATGCTCTTAACTGCTGAGTCATCTCTCCAGTCCTGCTCTTGAACTTTCTATGTGGCCTTGAGCCTCTGATCCTCCTGCCTCTACCTTCTAAGTGCTGGGATTATAGGTGTACACCCCCACACCTGTTTTATGCCTGCTGGGGGTTGAACCCTGGGAATCATGCATGCTCTACCAGCTCAGCCAAACCCCCCGCCCCCTAATGTTTTGATATCTCCAGACTCTGTGGAACATCGTTACACCAAGCTGACTGGCATCCATCGGCTCACATGGTTACCCTTTTTTTGCTACATAGTGAGAACCTTCAAGAGCAAGCTTCTCAGTATACTTTAGGTACACACTACAGTTTTATTAGTCATGGCTAGAGTACTGCAGGTTAGACCCAAGAATTTACATGCCTGAAGCTCTTTTGGGTGGGGGTTGTTTTTGATTTTTTTTGAGATAGTCTCACTCTAACTCAGGAAGGCCTAGAACTTACTATGTAGCCCAGCCTGGAACTTGTAGTGATCCTCTGCCTCAGCATTCTAAGGGCTGGGATTAAAGGTGTGCACCATCATGCTTAATTAGACCTGAATGCTCATATCTTCTTATCTATCTATCATCTATCTATCTATCTATCTATCTATCTATCTATCTATCTATCTATCTATCTATCTATCTTTAGGGTCTCTCTATGTAGCCCTGGTTAGCTTTGAACTCACAGAGACCAGCCTGTCCCTGTCTCCTGAGTGCTGGGATTAAAGGTATGCGCCACCATGCCTGGCCTGAAATGTTTATCCTTTGAGCAGTATCTCTCCAGTCCCTCCCTACTGGGACAAACACCTTTTAATGCGATTAATCCACGGGAGTCTGCTTAAGGAGTAGTAGGGAAATTTATTAGGGTAAATTGAGGAAATACACTCACAAATACAGAACAGAGTAGATAGCTGAAGTCATCCTCTGATTTGACCAGGAGTGAATCCACCTGGATTTGATCACACCAGGAACCAGGCAGCAGGGAGAAGGAGCTTGTTGTGACACTTTTCCCTTTCTGTGTTTTTTTTTTTTTTTTTGTTTTTTTGTTTTTTTAGTTTTTCGAGACAGGGTTTCTCTGTAGCCCTGGCTATCCTAGATCTCGCTCTGGAGACCAGGTTGGCCTTGAACTCACAGAGATCCGCCTGGCTCTGCCTCCCGAGTGTTGGGATTAAAGGCACCGGCGCCCAGCCTCCCTTTCCTTTTAAGAAGTCAAGTACAACAGCAAGAAGCACCGCCTCCTTCAGGCCCTATAGCCCAAGGTCACGGGCAGAGCAAATAATACCACTACAACCTTCTACTTCCTGACTGCATGACTTTGACTATTTTGCTACTACTATCCCATGGACTCTGATGTATAAGTGTAGACCAGTTTTTCTGTGTTTGGCTTATTTCACTTAACACGATGTCTTCTGGGTTCATATAGCTTTGTGGCAAGAAAACAAATGGACCTTTTCAAAACGACGACAAATAAACGGCTAACAGCAACCTGGAAAGGTACCTGGCATTACTAACCACTAGGGACATGAGAGGCCATGCCACAATGACCAGCTGTGTGCCATGACACACGCCTGCAATCCCAGCACTTGGGTGGTGGAGGTAAGACAGTCAGAAGTTAAACGTCATTCTCAGCTATATGATGAGTTCAAGACCAGCCTGGGTTACATAAGACCCTGTCTCAAACAAAACAAATTGCAAGGGCCTGTCCTGTGGTACCAATTGTGGTGGCTCTTGTCAAAGTGTCAAAAGATAATCATCCCTATGGAGAGAAATTAGAAGCCTCCTGTGCCATTGCTGGGAATGTAAAATGGCATAGCCACTGTGTAAAACAGTCTGGAGTTCTTCAAAGAAAATTAAAAATAGAATTACCATATGATCCAGCAATCTCATTTCTGGGAATGTATCCAAGAGTATTAAAATCAGGATCTTGAAGAAGATATTTACACTCCTGTGTTCACTGCAGTAAGAGCCATAGTTAGCCAAGATGTAGGAAATCCAGGCATCCTATTATACACCTGTCACCCAGCACTTGAGAAGTAGCAGCTGAGGGTCACAAGTTCAAGGTCACCCTCCAATATGTAGCCAGTTAGAAACTAGCCTGAGCTAACATAAGACCTTGTCTCAAAAACAAACAAAAACCCCAAACCCCTTCTAAACACTTGTCAGTGCGTTAAGTGGACAAATGTGGTGCCTGTGTACACACACAATGGAATATTATTTTGCTTTAAAAGGAGGGAAATCCTGCCACTTGGGGCAACACAAACCTACATCGTCCTCTTGTGAGTTTCACACCATCTCTAGACTGCTCAGAACATCTCACGTGAGGTCAAGGCTGTGTAAACAGTCATCACAGCACACTGTCTAGGGAATACCAACAGGGAAAATGTCTCTATGTTCAGTTCAGGCCCAACACTTCCCTCCGATATCGATGATCCTCAGCAGGTTGAGTCCACAGGCACAGAAGAGCCTGTGAGAATAGACAGCTGGCTCCAGCTGTTCCCTATACTCGCCCTCTCCCTGCCCTTTCTCTCTCACTTCATTCCCAGTAGAGCATGGAGATGGGAAGCTGAAAAAAACGAGGTGGGACTTTGCTACCTCCTATCATCATGACACCCGTTGGGTCTCCCATCGACCCCTCCCCCACCCAGAGAAGGGAGGCAATGCTGTGGGTGGACCTCAGGGCCTTGCGCACGGTAAGCAGCTGGTCTACCACTCACTCACATTCTCGGTCCTTTTTTATTTGTTCATTTATTGATACAGTCTCATGTAGCCTGGGATAACCTTAAACTAGCTATATGGTTAAGAAGGACTTTGAACTCTTTTTTTAAAAAAAAACATAACAATTTATTTTATTTTTATGTGCATTGGCATTTTGCCTGCATGTATGTCTGGGTGAGGATATTAGATCTTGCAGTTACAGACTGTTGTGAGCTGCCATGTGGATGCTGGGAATTGAACCCCGGTCCTCTGGAAGAGCAGTCAGTGCTCTTAACTGCTGAGCCATCTCTCCAGTCTGGACTTTGAACTTTTAATCTCCCTGCCTGCACCTTCAGAATACTGGGATTATAGATTTGTATCACCATAACCAATTTATAGCCCTTGTTTTTATTTTACTTTATTTAAAAAATTAAATTATATGTGTATGTGTGTGTGAATGTGCACATGGAGTGCAGGTGCCCATAAGGGTCAGAAGAAGAGGTATCAGAGCTCCTGGTACTGAAGTCAGATGCAGTTGTGGGTGTTGAGAAAAGCAGCAAATGACCTTAACCAACGAACATCTCTAAGAGTCTTGATAGGAGCCCAAGTTGGCCTTGAATTCACAATTATCCTGCCTCAACTCCATTTTCCACTCCAGTACTTGATGATAGGTATGTACTGCCATGCCTGGCCCAGTGGCTCTCTTTCCATCCATCCATCCATCCATCCATCCATCCATCCATCCATCCATTCATTTTTGAGACTATGTAGTGTTGGCTGGCTTTGAACTTAAAATTTTCCTGTCTCAGCCCCTCTTACTATCTGTACTTGGATTACAGGCATGTGCCACCATGCCGGCCTAATGGTTCACTTTTTAATTAATTAATTGAAAATTGAGGTTCACCACATAGCCCTGGATAGCCTAGAATTCACTATGTAGAGCAGGCTAGCCTCACACTCACAGAGATCTGCCTGTCTCTGCCTCCTGAGCACTGGGATTAAAGGCGTGAGTCCCCATGGTTCTGCTGGCTCTCTTTAAGGCCACCCTGATTATGTTTTTTTTTTTTTTTTTTTTTTTTTTCTGCAGAGGACTAGTTGATCAAGGCTTTAGGGTTTGCAGACCTCTTGGCCTCGGTTGCAACTATTCAGATCTGTTCAGAACCTTCTTGTGCAAAAGTAGCCATGGCAACTTGTAAACATACAGGCATGGCTATATCCCAACAAAACATTATTTATGCAAAGACAGTGGGCTAGATTTGGCCTATAGGCTATAGTTGGCCAATCCTGTTAAACTGAATTATCTGGCCTAATTCCAGTATTTCTCTCTCTCTCTCTCTTCCTCTGCTCCCCACCCCCGCCCCCAGGACAGGATCTCACATAACCCAGGCTGGCCTCAAACTCACTATGTAGCCAAGGATGATCTAGAACTTCTGATCCTCTTGTCTTTGCCACCTAGTGCTAGCATTCCAGTGTGCACCATCATGCCTGGTTTATGTAATCTGCAGATTGAACCCAGGGCTTTGGGTCCAATTTAGCTACATCTCCAGCCCCCCTCCAACATCTTAGATAGAGCCAATCAAGATCCACAAACCAGGGCTGGAGAGGTAACTCAGAGGTTAAGAGCATTGACTGCTCTTCTAGAGGTCCTGAGTTCAATTCCCAGCAACCACATGATGGCTCACAACCATCTATAATGGGATCTGATGCCCTCCTCTGGTGTGCAGGCATACATGCAGATAGAACACTGCATGCATAAAAAAATAAAAAATATTTTTTAAAAAAAAAGATCCACAAATCAGCTGGGCTCTAATTCTCTCTTAGTACCCCCCAAAAAACTGCTCCCTGGGCTTCACTTGCTGTCTTTCAATAGAGTTGACAATCCACCTTTCCTCCCCACAGAAGCAGTTCAATAGGAGTTGAAAATCTGCATTTCCTCCCCACAGAAGCACTTGAGCTCTGAGTCATCTCTTCCCTCAGGGCTCAGGTTTGGGTCTTTGGTTTCTCATCTGCGTGTGTGCAGGCTCTTTCACTCCAGCACCTTCTATGTGCTGAGCACTCCCCAGTGCACACATCTGGTGTGGAGCCTTTCTCTTAAGCCCTACTTGTAGCTACAGCTTCATAGTCTCCTTTGGTGGCCAGCAGATGTTCTGAAATGGACACATAGGAAGCCAGACTCCGGGTCCCTCCAGCTTCCTCCCTTTCCTTCCCTGTGACTGAGGGTCCATCTTCCTCATGCTCCCTGGCTATGGGAGCTGTCCATTGTGGTGATATATTGTGTACCCTAATAAAATTGCCTGAGGATCAGAGGACAGAACCAGTCACTAGATTAGACATAGAGGTCAGGCAGTGGTGGCACACACCTTTAATCCTATCACTCGGGAGGCAGAGATCCATCTGGATCTCTGTGAGTTCAAAGCCACAGTGGGCTACATGAGATTGATCCAGTATAGGAGAGAAAAAGCCAGGCAGTGGTGGCACACACTTTTAATCTCAGCACTTGAGATCTCATGCCTTTGCTTGGGAAGCACACATGCCTTTAATCCCAGAAAGTAACATGACGGAGCAGGAAAGGTATATAAGGCGTGAGGAAACAGGAACTTACTCACTCTCTTTAGGCTGAGGATTTTGTAGATGTAAGAACTAGTGACTGGCTGTTCTGCTTCTCTGATCTTTCAGCTTTCACCCTGATATCTGGCTCTGGGTATTTATTTATTTATTTATTTATTTATTTATTTATTTATTTATTTATTATGTATACAGTGTTCTGCCTACATGCATGCTTGCAGGCCAGAAGAGGGCACCAGATCTCATTACGGATGGTTGTGAGCCACCATGTGGTTGCTGGGAATTGAACTCAGGACCTCTGCAAGAACAGCCAGTGCTCTTAACCACTAAGCCATCTCTCCATCCCCGGCTCTGGGTTTTTTATTAAAAGACCATTTAAGATTTGAAGAGCAGTCCATGTTTCCTCTTCTTCCCTCATGCCATAGTCATCTGTTAGAATCTACCAGTGCTACCCCCTCCCCCTCTTCTTCCTCCAGGGACTCATATAGCCTAGGCTGGCCTTGAACTTGCTATGTAGCAAAGGATGGTATTGAACTTCTGATGTTTCTGCCTCCACCTCCTGAGTGCTGGGGTTACAGGTGTTACAGGTGTTACACACAGGTGTTACAGGGGTTACATACAGGTGTTACAGGTGTGCACTGTCACAGCTGGATATATGGTGCTGGGGATAGAGTCCAGGATTTCACACATGCTAGGTAAGCATTCTGCCAGTTGAGCCCCACCTGCAGCCTGGATGCTGATGTGAACACATCAGGCCCTGCAGATGGGTGCTGATGCCACAGCACTGATTAGCTCACATCCGGGACATAACAATTCCATCCCTGCAGGATGGCCTGTATTTTCTGGAAACTGCAGACATCCGCTGTGTTCTATATGGCACCTGGGCACCCACACATTTCCTGGATCTGTATGCTAATTCACAACTTCTAAACCTCAACAGTCTAGTGACTGCCACACTATGGCTGCCTCCACCTGGCGCCTCTTTTCTCTCCAGAGGCATATGCTATGGGTGCAATATTTGGTTTCCCAGCTGGCACTCTTGGGCAAAGCCTTGAGGGGGTATCACCCATCTTCAGAGCTTCCTTGGCACGATGCCTCCCTCCCTCTTCTTTCTCCTCCTCCTCCACCCTGGATGGAAAAGCTTCCTATACTGGATTTTGCCTTACACCAAGGTGGCCTGTCTCCACAGACTGTGTGACAGAGAAAGCGCTTCACCTTGGCAAACACTTGTTGTCACCCATGGGTCGACAGCCTGGGCCAGGGAAACCACTGGGTCCTGTGGTTTGCATACCCAGTGCCCCCAGGGCCATTGCATGGGGTCCATTTTCTGAAATACCATCCAAATATCAGGAATCAGTCTCCCCCAGATGCTGGCTAGGGAGGCATGCTTCCATCACAGCCAAGGGCTGCATGCGCCAACAAGGGAAGTCGGTTAGCTCTTTATTCTTCTAAAATATGCCTCCTCCTGGGCCCGGCTGCATCCTCCCCACACTGCCTCCTCATGGGATCAGGCTGTGTTTTCTGCTTCCTGGCAAGGTTGAGATGGGCATCTGGATTCTGACACCTGCTAGTCTGTGACCTCTCCAGACTACATCAAGCTGGGCTACAGTTTCCTCATCGGTATAAAATGGACATTAATGGCCACAATGTAGCAGCTTCCCAGGCCTTCAGCAAGCTGCAAGAGTTTAGAGGGTGCTGCAAAATGAACCCCACCATAACATAGCATCCTGAATCAGAGACGACCTTTGAGCAGATTTTCAAATATTTCCAGCAGTGCTTTGCAAATTGATCATCTAATCAGTAACTGGGCCTAAGAAGCCACAGGTTTTTTGTTTTTGTTTTTGTTTTTGTTTTTTTTTTTTGAGACAGAGTCTCATGCAGCCTAGGCTGGCCTCAAACTTGCTATAAAGTTCAGGTTGACCTTGAACTCCAATCCTTCTCTGTCTACCTCCTGAGTGCTGGGGTTGCATAAACCACCACATCTGGTTTACACAGTGCTATGGATTGAAGCTGGGGCTTTGTGCATTCGAAGCAATCACTCTACCAATTAAGCTACATCCCCAGCCCCTACTCCTCAGAAATCTGAAGTGACTGTGGGGCTGGAGGTGGTGGAGTTGGGCATTGTGTGCCTTAGAGCAGAATAAGCCGAGGTGTGGTCTGAGTTCTTTGGATCAAGCTCAGCCTGCCTCAGAATGTAAATATTCTACAACTCTGCAGTATTTCTGTCAGCTGTGCAAGGCCACAGGTGTGCAGTGGAGCCTGAGGGCGAACACCTGGCTGTGAGCAGGAAGGCCTTGGGACTTCCTCCCGCTCACCCAGCCCTCCCCACCCCTTTGGCCCTCTGCACCCCATTCCTCTGCCAGATCACCCATACCTTATATCCTTGGATGTCTCCATTCTGGCTGTCCAGTGGGGGTGGCTCCCAGGTCACATCTAGCTGTGTGGCTGTGGCACTGTGGATGGCCACGTTCTGTGGTGCTGCCGTGGGCACTGGAGGGCATGAAGGTTGGTGAGTGAGTATTCAAGGGTGTAGGCTAGGAAGAGGAGGTGGCTTAGGGTGGGCCGGCGGGGGAGGGGGGAGGGGAGGGACCCTGGATGAGAACCTGGGACTCATGAAGGCATACTCACCTGCCTCCCCAACAAAGACCTCTTGTGGTGGGCTCAAGGGTCCCTCACCCACGGCATTGTACACACTCATCCGGATCTCATAACGCTTGTGCTTGCTCAGATCTATGGGCAAGAGTTGGGGGTCAGGGACACAGAGGTCACAGAGCCCATGGAAGGAGTTCTCCATGGAGGCTGGAGCTACAGGGAAGGGAGGAAGAATATCTGCCATCTAGTGCCCCATGTGACACTGGGGGAGGAAATGGGTAAGAGTCAACGCACCTTCGATGCTCGGGCTGTACCCTGCCAACAGAACTCGTGACACAAAGCAACCTCCTGCTCTAGGGTCATAAAGACAATTGAATCTCCAAGTGAACAGCGTTGAGACTGAAGCAGGACTTATTAACAGTGCTGGCCTCCCTGGACCTTCCCACGATGGCACATGTAAACTATTTCATCCATGGCCCTGCTGTGTCCACATCTATCCCCATTCACTAGCTCCTCCCCCCACTACTCTTTTGGGGCCAGGGAGTGAATCCAGGGTCTCTCCAAGGCTGAGCACAAGCTTTACCACTGAGTTGTACGCCACCGCCCCCACCCCCACTGACTCAGTCCTAGAGGGAGGTGCTTATGGAATGTGAATTCTGGGTCAAGAAATCCCAAGTATTAGTCGAGTTTGAAGTGCTTGGGGGTGGGGTGGGGAGCGGGGAGAGGGTGCCTGGTGAACCGAAGCTGCTGCAAGAATCTGGGCTCTGTCATCCTGGATGGGAGACGTGACGCCTTTTCCTGGGGACCAGTATGTCCTCCCATCCTCTGTCCTCTGTTGTCCCTGTCTCCCTCCCACTCTTGTTCCCCAGGGTGGCAGTTCTGTCATGGAGTAGGCTCACGTTGAGGAGAGAAGGGCAGTCTAGACTCTGAGGATGGTTTTTCCTGATCAGAAGGCCGTGTGTGTGTGTGTGTGTGTGTGTGTGTGTGTGTGTGTGTGTGTGTAACCTGCTGAGGCTTCGGAAGCAGAGAAGAGGCAGAGGTGACTCACACAAGTACAGGAGCTCCAGACAGGGCTAGAGGGACAGCGAGGGCCAACATGCCTTACCCGGGGCAAGTCAGGTAGCAGCAATGGACGCCCGCCTACCTGCCCCGTAGTGCGCTTTACCTCCTACTGTTGACCTGCTGCCCCCTCATCCACTCAAGTCTATACTTTACTACTCAGCACGTATAGGGTAGGCTCAGAGGAGTCTCTTCCAGAACACGGCCTGCTTTCCGTGCGTACACATATGTGTTATAGGTGGTCTTAGAATTCAAGCACACTGAATTCAAGTGGGCATGCTGGCTAGACACAGCTAGAGTCATCTGGGAAGAGGGAACCTCATTTCAGAAGACACCTCCATCAGATTGGCCTGTAGATAACTCTGTGGGGGCATTTTCCTGATCAAGGTTAATGTGGGAGGGACCAGCTCACTGTGGGTGGTGCCACCCCTGGGCAGGTGGTCCTGGGTGGTATAAGAAAGCAGGCTGAGCAAGCCATGGAGAGCAAGCCAGGAATGTTCCTCCATGGCTTCTGCTTCAGTTCCTGCCTTGAGTTCCTGCGTGGCTTCCCTTAGTGCTAGACTATGATTGGGATGTGTAAGTCAAACAAACCCTTTCCGCCTCAAGTTGCTCTTTGTCACAGTCTTTATCACAGCAACAGAAAGCAACCCAGGACAGCGGGGACCTAGTTGGCCTGGGTCTAGGTGTTCGTGAGGACCCCCTCCCCAGCCCATCCCAGGAGGCCTGGGCCACGATGAACCACCATGCAAGGGGACTTACTGTCCAGCTCGTACTGCGTGAGGCTGGGCCGGGTCAGGTTCCGCATGGAGTACAAGGCTAGGGGGCAGGAGGTGAGAGGCCAGGGAGACAGCAGACAGAGGTTAGTGTACACAGGCATCCCACCCCCTGGGAACCAACCAGACCTGGAACGGGATGACAAGGTTGGCAATGGAGCAGGCAAGGGGACTGCTTCCAATTCCTGGTGCTGAGTCAGGGGTCCAAGATGGGAACTGGGGAGAGGGTAGATCCTAAAACATTGTTGTTTTGTTCTGTATTGATCTACACTGACCATGGGGGAGCCCCCAGAGCCTCCCAACCCTGGGGACAGTTCTGGAGGACCTTCTCATCCCACTGGCTCCCAGGTTTCACTTTGGAGCTCTCGGCAAACTGTGGTGAAATACTGGCATCGTCAATTTTCTCATATGAACCAGAAACAATTTTATTGTCAAGAAATATGAGTGAATTAGACGCAGGCCATATAAAATCACAGCCATAGGCAGACATCGGCCAAAATAAATAAATAAAGATAAGGAAAGAACATGAGCTGTTGGATTGGGTATTTCTATGGGTTATCGTCTCACTCCATGTTCAATCATTTTGTTGTCTGTAAACATCCCTGGAAAGCTATGGCTCCCTAAGCTGAGGAGATATGGGACGTAGCGCCAGAGCCCACGGGGACCTAGGCTGCCTGACTTCTCTTTTGGTGAACAATGTGGTCCCCGCTCCTCATCCTCTATATGCTCTCCTCTTTCCTGCTTGCCTCCCTCTCCTCTCCTCGAACAGACGTGGAGCCCCGTGGAACCCACGTCCACGGCACACCTAGCCTGCCTCCCTGGCTCAGCCTCATGCTCTTTCGCTCTGTTAACACAACAGCCTCCTTGACTCTGTTCCCCCTACACCTCCTACAGCCAGGCCATCACCTCCATGCCCCTGTGTGTCCTCCAAACCCAACATTCACACGCACCCTTCTCTTGCTCATGACTTTCCCAGCGTCCTCTATTCTTGGGATTGCCACCTGAACGTCCCCTCTTTTCTCTCCTTCTCCTATACTTGAAGGCTAGCTTCTTTGGCCCTAGGGCTGGGTGTTGACTTCCGGAGGAATAGGTGGGGGTTTTGACTCCAGGCTGGTGGTCTTTCTAAGCTGGTGGCTCCTCCCTCCACACAGTTGCCTGCCTAACCTGGGATTATCCTTCCATGTCAAGAGAGTCCTTTGGAATTCTTCTGGAACATTCTCCCATACTGTCATGCCCATGGCCCCTGACATCTGTTTCAGGGTTTACGTATTGAATGCCTGATTCTTCCTCCATCAGACTGATCTGAGAGGTCAGGGACCCTTGTCTGCTTAACCATTGGTGTGTGCCCATAGTGCCTTGGAATATGCAGAAGGTGCTCAATAAATGCTTAGCAAGTGAATGAGTGGGGTAAGGGGATGAACACAAAGGAGAGGGAGGCAGGGTTGCAGGTTAGCAGACTCAAGGAACCTGGGAGCTTCAGAGCAGGGAGGTGAGCATGCCTACCCCTCCCCTCCCCAAGGCCCCACGGTGACTACTTACAGGTGAGCTCAGCCCACTTGGCCCCAGGGTTGTTGATGCCTCGAAGAGTGAAGCCCCTCAGCCCCTCATAGAGCAGCTCCCGGTACCGGATTCGAAAGCCCAAGAGGATGCCATTGATCTTGTCCTCAGCTGGAGGCTACAGGTATGAGGGTCAAACTTGGGGAGGGCCCTTGACTGTTTATCTCACTCCACCCTCTCTGCCCACCACATCTCCTGCAACCACAGAGCAGGGACTATCTCAACCAGAAAAGGAAACTGGGATGGTTTGGGGGCATTTTCAGAGAGGTGGTTACATTCCCTTTGAGGTGGGGAAGGGCAGGAATCACCACGCAACCCCCCTTTAGCAGAGCAGGAAACACACTCAGGGACATGAAGGTACTGGCCCATGGTCACACAGCGGCAAGAAGACCGGAAGACACACCTCTGCAGTCACCAGCCATTGCTTGTCCGGGAACTCTGTGACTCACTCTGGCCTCCCTGGGGGCTGTTGCTCTGATGAGCACCCAGCCAGCACTGCCTGGTGTTTCCCAGGAACTGAGCCCTCTGCCTACACTACAGCCTGGGCAAGGATGAGCACGCCCGTGTGCACGGTCCTTCTTTCCTCCTTTGCTTTCTGCTCCTGTCCTCGGCTGAGCTGGAGAACAGGCTTTCTGCCAAGTGGAAACTATTTTCTTTATGATACCTCCTTTAAGAAATCTGTTGAAATGGTTCAGGCTTTTTATTAGCTTCTTAATTGCTTCCCTGGCTGCCATGGGCATCGCAGGCCCTTTTGTCGGGGTATCCCATCTGCTCCAGCCTCCTCTGGCTCATGTATGGCTGCCAGGTCCACTTAGGGGGTGTCCCCTCCAGAATCCCAGGCTTCAGTTGCGCAAGGATTGTTGCTGGGGCCAGTTCCTCAGATCCCAAGAAGTAGGGACAGGAGCTAGCCTTGTTTTTTGGGTGGGGGGGCTTCTGTGGGTGAGCTACTGAGCCCAAGGCTAGACTTCAGCGAATGCATGGGCAGCCTGATGGATGAGGTTGCCTCTGGCCCTGGTAGAACCAACAGTGCAAACCAAGGAGCAGGCAGCTGGGAGAGACTCTACCTAGACAAGGGGACACCACTCATGATGAGGGTCACAGGTCTCTGTTGGGAAGCCTGTCACTGACCTCTATATGTCTGGGCTTTGTGGAGCCTTGGTGGGGAGGGGGGTCCTCATAGCCTCCAGGTGCGTTTCCGTACAGGTTCAGCAGACCTGGGGTCATGAAACTAACCCTGTCACTTGAGTTGTGTGATCTCGGGCCACACAAAGCCCCCCCCCACCCCCCAGTCTGTGTTCATCTGCCTGGTATGTGTATCCAGAGGTGGAGTGTGTGCATGTGTGGACACACATGTTTCTAGTGCTCTGTGATGTGCATATGCCTAGATCTCTCATGTCTTCCCTGTGCTCTGGGGGGTATACAACAGAGGCAAAGGCAGCTCTGGTAGGGACTAGTGGAGGTTTGGTCTCGGTCGAGAACTTATTCGAGTCCTTGGAAATGAACCCGCCCTGTCCATGTAGCCGTACCTGCCATCGGATTAGCACAGAAGTGGTGGTGTGGGGTGTCACCGACAGGATGGTGGGTGCCTCATCTGGGGCTGTGGAGAGAGGCAGAACAGTAGACTCTGGGAGCTGGGAAAGTCAGTACCACCCAGGAACACACAGGGACCAGATTCTGCTGACATTGATGGCTAGGTAGCCCCTGCTTAAGTTCCCTGGACACCTACCACTTTCCTCAGAGCAAACAGCCAGGGTGAACTGGGGGCCTGACCTTAGCCTCACCCAGAGTCTTGGAACCCCTCAAAGCCATGGAACTTAGGTTGCTGTTAGATGCAGGGTCGGGGTGGGCATCTACTCCCACTTCCTGCTAGCTGGGGAACATCAGAGAAGAATTGCACTCAAATTTCAGGCTGAGTTTGGGACCCTGAGCCCTAGGCAAAATCCCTTTTGTTCCAAACCTCTAGGCATTCCGGCCTGGAGGCAGACCAGCCGAGCAGGTCTGGTGAACCCTCTCTCACCCTCAGAGGCCCCTCCCACGGAAGAACACTTCCTGCCCTGAGCAACCTGGGTCAAGAGCCAGAGGCCCAAGCAACGAGGTGGCACTGACCGGCCTGCAGGGTGGTCAGCGACTCTGACTCCTCACTGAACTCGCTGTCCCCGATGTCATTGGTCGCTTTCACTCGGAACTTGTAGGATGTGAAGGGCTTGAGTCTGTGGAGGGAATTGGGGGCCAATGACCAAGGTGTCAACTATGATTTGAGCACGAACGATCCCCCACGGGCGCCCGTGTTAAAGATTTCTTCTCCACTGGTGTGACTGTCTTTTGAGAAGTGGAAACTTCAGGAAGTGGGACCGTGGTAGAGGAAGTGCATCATTGGGGACAGAGCATCAGAGGGTATATCTCATGTCCTGTGTCCTGGTCACCATGGGCCTCTGTCACATGCTCCTTTCACTGCCCAAAGTGACAGACCCAGCTGGCTTCAGGCTGAAACCTCTAAGGCTGTGTCCCCAAACAAGCCTTCCCCCTTAAGTTGCTTCCTCCAGGAGTCTGTCACAGTGACGACAAGTCTGACACAGTGTCCCTCAAGACCCGGTCCCCACACACTTCCATGGTGGGGTCCCATCTATCCCTGCTGGAAGACGGAAGCGGGTGGGGGGGAGGGGGACATGGGTGCTGACACACCATGCAGATGGAAACATGAAGCCTAGGGAGGGGACACACTGGGACAGGCCCACTGAGATGCTGAGTGCCCAGGCCAGGCCCCATACCATCCCAGCTTAGGCGTCTTTCATTGTAATGATAAACCACACATCTCCAGGCTCATGTTTACCCATGCTTTGGTGGCCATGAAAACATTGACGCTGGGCAGTTTGAATAAAGCCACCAGCCCATGCCTTTAATCCCAGCACTCAGGAGGCAGAGGCAGGGGATATCTGTGAGTTCGAGGCCAGCCTGATCTACAGAGTGAGTTCCAGGACAACCAAGGCTATTACACAGAGAAACCTTGTCTCGAAAACAAAACCCAAACCAAAAACATTCACACCTCCCTCTCCCCACAATCGCATGCATGGTCCCCTGCATGTACTTCCTTTCCTAAAGTTAAGAATTTTTTGGGGTTGGGGGTGGGGGTGGAATCCCCCAGAGAGAAAGCGAGTTGTCTCTATGAGTCTCATTTTCTTCCTAATAAACATCTTTCTTCTTGATTTACAGGGCTCGGGGAGTGGGGAGGAAAGGCTTGCTCAAGTTCCAGGTCACGTTGACTGGAATACAAAAAATATAACCACTGGGGATTAGATTGAGGCCAGAGTTTTGGAGAGGAGCTTCGTACCCCTATTAGAGACAGGAGGAGGACACGGGCTGTCGGGAGAATCGCTAATGAAGGATGGCAAGCGCTTCGCTAAGGGGGCCTGGCAGGCTCCACAGATAATTAAGAGGTAGCCTTAATGGGCTTCCCAGGGAGGAGGAGAGAGCTGGAAGGGGTGAGTGTGTCTGGTGGGATGAGTGAAGGAAGGCTTGGGTGACCAGCTGAAGATGCTCTCAGAAACCGCCCCCTCCCTCCTGCAAGGATCGATCACTCGAGGTACTGTCTCTAGAAGAGAAGGGGGCAGAGGAGTGGGTGAGGACCCCACCTTACCTGTCCACAGTGAAGGCAGAGGCATTGTGGCTCACAGAGGCCGAGTGCAGCGCCCACCTGCCGCTGGGCAGTTCACGCGTCTGGATGGTGTAGTAGCGTACCGGGGAAAGCCCATCGCTGCCTGGCTCCCAGCTCAGCAACACGCTGCGAGCCTTCACATCTTCCTGCTGCACCACAGGCTTGCTAGGGGGCTGGGGGCGGTCTGGGAGGCAGGGCGGGGAACAGGTGAGACAGTGTAGCCTGAGCAGGGTGGTAGTGTCTTCTCTCAAGGGCAGGGAAAGGTGTCCTGAACTTGGGACAGACACCTCCTCTCTCTCTCACTTCCACGTTTGTGAGCCTTGTACGGTTTCTGCCAGCAGTCAACACATGAGTCCTCAGGTGAGACCTGCCCTCAGCTTCCAGAGCCCTGGGTGCCTGGAGAGTTATGCTGCTCATGACAGCCCCTGACGGAGGAGTTGACACATTTGCTTCTGCTAGTGACAGAGACGGGACCTGCATTGTGCCTGACTGAGTGGGAGTGAGGCATGCTTCCCTGTGGGAATTCATTCCCACCATCCCCCTGCTCCACTTCCCCCTTTCATTAGCTACTTTCCTACCCCAGATGGCAGGCTTCCAAGCCTCAGTGTTCTTGGCCTTGGACTTGACGCTTCTTGGTGGTGGGGCTGCTTTGTGACTGCAGGACACTTTGCGGACCCCCTCCCCTCAACCTGCTCAATGTCAGGAGCATCTTCCTCCAAGTAGGGTAACCCAGAGGTATACAGATGTTGCCCCACATACCCTAAGAGCAAAGAAGCCCTTGGAGGAAATCCACTGTCTTACTGCTTTTTTTTCTCCCCTCCCCTTAGGAACATTTTCTAACAAATTACCTTTAACTATTTGGGGGCTCAGGCTGGCATCTAGGGAATCCACTCTCAGTCAAGATGCCTGCTCAGGGCAGTAAGGCAGTGGCAGCCTAGACTCCAGGCTCTAGCCCAGTGGGACAAGGCTAGAAGGGGATTGGGTGGGGGTGGGGAATGGTCATCAACCACCTCTTTAGTATTCTTCATTTTTATTTATTTATTTATTTTTGACAGTGTCCCATGTATCCTAGGTGAGCCTCAAACTTGCTATGTAGTTGAGGATGACCTTGAACTCCTGATTTTCCTGCCTGGACCTCTCAAGTGCTAGGATGACAGGCATGCATCACCACATCTGGTTTTTGCAGTGCTGGGACTTGAACCCAGGGCTTTATGCATGCCAGGCAAGCACTCTTTCCATTGAGCTGTGCCTCAGCCTCCACCTGTCTTTTAGAAACCCAGAGTAGAGTAGGATCCTGGGAAATCCCAGTTCAGCTTTGTAAGATGGCATGATCTCTCACTGACCTTGACTCCAATATTGGAACCCGTTCTCTACTGTAGATAAAGCAGCGCGGCTCCTCACTGCTTATCCCAGTCACCCACTAGGAGGGGTGCTAAGCCCCTGGGTGGGCTACAGAGCCCCTCTTCTCAGCTCCCCAGGCCCCCCCCTGCCCCAGCCCCATGGGCAGTTACCTCTCTTCTCCGTGGTCACCACCAAGGCTTCAGCAGCCTCTCCCCAGCCTTTTCGGGTCTGGGCTGTGATACGGAACAGGTAGACAGACTCTGGCTTGAGGCCTGTGGCCATGTACTGGCGGGCACTGGGTGCCAGGACCTCCACTGTGGCGGTGTTGGCTGTCGTGGCGTTGAGCCGGTGTGTGATCTGGTAGGCTGTGGGGAAGAAAGGCAAAGGGCCATGATGGACAGCAGAGCAAGCAGCCCCAGAGCCCTGTAAGAGGTCTGGTCCATCCCTACGTGGCTCAGCAGCATGTGCAGTCAGGCCTTCCTGGCCCTTGTTTGCCTGTGTGATACTCTTCTGGTCACCTTTACACCTTCAGCTATGGTTGAGGGAGGTGGACTTTGGTGGGGATAAGGAGTTCAGTGCATCTTAGACCCCTCTATTAGTCCACTCGAGGAGGAGAGAGGCCAAGTCACCTGTTAGCTAGTGGGGGCTCTGAAGCACCAGCCCAAGGCTGTCTAGTCTAAAGGACTTGATATCCTCCATCATGTTATCTTCTCAGGTAATGTGCCATTTCTCCAGGACTAGTGTTGCGCAAGCCCAAGAGAGAGGTACAGGTAGGCCAAGGCACCTTTGGTGTGTATATTCATGAGTTTATTTAATTTAATTAAAAATTTAAAACATTATTTTATTTGTATGAATGTTTTGCCTATACGCATATATGTGTACCATGCATGTGCCTGGTACCCATGGAGGTCAGAAGAAGACATCAGATCCCCTGGAACTGGAGTTAGAGATGTTGTGAACACTGGGAGCCAAACCTAGGTCCTCTGCAAGAGCAGCCAGTGCTTTTAACCACTGATTCATCTCTCCAGGGCCAGTTTATTCTATTTAAAGCTATTATTATTATTATTATTACTATTTTTATTATTTTGTTTTGTTTTTTTGAGACAGGGTTTCTCTGTGTGGCTTTGGAGCCTGTCCTAGAACTCACTCTGTAGCCCAGGATGACCTTGAACTCACAAAGATCCACCTGCCTCTGCCTCCCAAGTGCTGGGATTAAAGGCATGTGCCACCACCGCCTGGCTATTATTATTATTATTATTATTATTATTATTATTATTAAGACAAGGTCTCCTTGCTAGGCTGTTTGGGCTGGCCTAGAACTCCTTAAGCCTTTGTGCTGTGTGTGTACATGTGTGTGTGAATGTTGAGGGAATCTTGCTTGGTTGGCCAAAGTTTACTAGATGGAAAGTTGGCGATGAACCAGCTGGAGGCACTGGGAAGGATAAAGACAATGCATAGTTCTTAAGAGAGCTAAACCTTGACCTTGCTCTCCTGCAGATATTGTGATGGGCTCAGAGTTCTATCAGGAGAAACAAGACCGATGGTCAGTATTACTTGACAACTCTTCACCTAGGAGGCAGGTTTCTGGGAATTCCTGTGAGGGACTGTCTTGATTACATTAACTGACTTGGGAAGACCTATCTTGATTGTAGACACTCCGCGGGTAGGGGAGGGCTGGCTGTGTGCGAGCATGCACTGGTTCATTGCTCTGCTCTTGACTGACTGTGATGTGACTAGCTCCTTGAGCTCCTGAGGCTGTCACTTCTCTGACAATGACAGGCTCTAACCTGGAATTGTGAGTCAAATGAGTCCTCTCTCCCTTAAGTTGCTTTGGCTAGGGTATTTTATCTCAACAACAGGAAAAGAGGTGAGGATGAAGGCCAAGATATTATCACCATCATCATCATCATCATCACCATTATCATCACCATGACTACCACCACTATCATCACCATTACCACCCCAACATCACCCTCAGCACCAGCACCAGCACCACCAGCATCACTTTGAGAGAGGGTCCTGATCTGCACATCTTGCTGAGCTAAAACTTGCTATATTGACCAATCTGGCCTCAAATTTGCAGCACACCCCTTGCCTTTCCCTCTTGTGAGCTGGGATTAAACAATGCACATCATCACTCTTGGCTCTTCAGGTTTCTCTTTATTCATTTTTTATTTTTATTTTTTGAGGTGGTGTAGTGGTTTGAGTGAGAAAGGTCTCCCACAAGCTCGGGCATTTGAACACTTGCTCCTCAGGTGGTGGCACTGTTTGGGGATGTTTAGGAGGTGTGGCCTTGCTGGAGGAGGTGCATCACTAGGGATGGACTTGGAGATGATGGAGCCTCACTCTACTCCGGTTCTCTCTCTGCTTTGTGCTTCCTGTTAATGATGTGAGCTCTCAGCTTCCTCTTCTGTCACTAAGCCTGCCATTTGCTGCCCTGCCTCCCTCCCCTCGCTGATGGACTCTTACCCCTCTGGAACTGGAAGCCCAAATAAACTCTGCTTTTGCTCATGGTGTTCTGTAACTAGTAAACCAGGTGTCATGTAGCCCAGACTGGCCTCAAGTCTGCTGGCATCAGAGGACAGCCTTGAACTCCCCACCCTCTCGCCTCTGCCTCTCAAGTGCTGGGGTTACAGGTGTGAACCCCATGACTGACTTATGATCCTATTCCTCAGGGGCTGAGGTCACTTCTCAGGCCTGTCCCATCTCTGCTTCCTTTACCCATCATGCCACTTCCTCTTTCCTTCCTAGGAAGGGCACAGGAAAGGGTGCAGCCTTACCCAGGATGATACCATTGGGGGCTGCAGGGGGCTGCCAGATGAGCCGCACGGACGTGGTTCTCACCTCTGGAAACAGGATGCCCATGGGTGGGCCTGGGACTGGAGGAGACAGAAGGGAGAAGGTGAGGCTGCTGTTCCATCCCAAACCCAGTCCAGGCCCAGCTGAGCCCTGGTGAGGCGCGGGGTAGGGGGAGGTAATTCATTAGCTTAGTGAGGGAAGAGGAATCTCTTGGCCTCTTGGCTTACTGAGTTCATGTATAGTATACCTCTGAGCAAATGATCACAAAACAGTATCTACCCTCAAAATCAGGGTCATTTTACAGAACCTAGAAGGTGAGATGAGGTGTGTGTACCCCTCAAACAGGCTTTAGTTATTTGGTGAGGGGCCCAAGACTCCAATTTCCTTGGGCTCCATGTGTCCATGCATGGGCTCTTGGAATGGGCATGGAGTTCTTGGTTTTCTAAGTTGTACTGATTTTTAAATCTGTGCTGGAATGATCCCCAGGCCTCCGTCAGGGCTTCATCCATTCACCCAGGGCCTTGCAGACCCCAGCCTGGTCTGTGCTTTGGATTGGAAAGTACTTATCACGAGCCTGCAGGAATTCTCTCTCCATACTGGGCTCTGGAATCCTGGCGTTTAAAAGCCCAGGGGGGCCCAAGGGTACCCCCAGACTCTGAGTGGGCTTGTTCCCCAGATGTATCTCTTATGTGCCCTGGGGATGGCCGAGGGAAAGCTGTTTGGGGGTGGTAGCTGGAGCCTGAACAGTGTGGATGAGGACAGTGAGGAAGGTCCTAGTGACAGGGAGGAGGCACTCTTCCTGTGACACTCCATTCCAGCCCAGAATGTCAAGGAGATGAGATGTGTAAACTCCGACTTGGCCTTCTAGGTCATTATGTGGGTATATTTGTCAAGGCAGGAGGATAGAACATATTTAATTTAACAGCTCATTAGCTTGATTTATAGTGAGAATATACAGACATACGGTACTGGGCTTCCTTCCGCACTTGTCTGGGCCTTGCAAATGTTTGTGGTGGGCAGGCCATTTCGCTGTGTGTAGGAGGGTGGAGGGCTAGAGGCCTCTGTCAGCCTGATCTGCAGGATGCGGAGCCTTGCTGGTGTCACTCTTACATACGGGAAGGTGGCTCAGGCCCAGGAATTAAGACTTTCTCTCTCACAGACTGTGCTCAAAGCAAGATCTGCCCCAGGCGAAAACAAAATAAAAACCAACACCAAATCTTTGTACTATCTACTTGTGCTACAGAGGGGTCATGAGATATCCAATGGCCCTCACCTGGTCCATTCCCCCCATTTTCCCTTACTGGCTATGAATATCATCCTCTTGCAGTGGGTTGGTAGCCTCCGATGACCCCGTTTTCCATAGGAGGAACCTGAGACTGGGGATCCTCGTGGGACAGGGTATGAGGGATGGGCCCTCTGGGCTCACTGGGATGTATGTAGACTTACCGTCATCTAGTGTCCGCTCCAGGATGGGAGGGTGGCTGGGGCTGCCGTCACCAATGCGTGTGAAGGCCAGAACCTGGACCTCGTACAGCACATACTTGCCCAGGCCTGTGAGCTGGGCACTGCGAGACGAGTTGCCTTCTACCAGCCAGAACCGGGGCTGGGAGTCCGAGTCCTTCTCCTTGTACCTCACCTGCCATTGCCAACACAGACCAGGGTCTTAGCACTGGTCTGGTCCAGCCAGACTCTGTCTGGAGTCTTTTCCAGGAGTGGATGGGTCATGGGGCAGGCACACTGGGCTCCTTGGAGGGGCTTGGCCTCAAAGGGTCAGTTGCAAAGCTACTGTTCTTGGAAGGCTTAAGACACAAGGGGAGACTTGGCTGTACAGCTAGAAGTCCCTGTAAGCCCACAAGGGAGTAGTGACAGAGATGTGACATTATCCTATGACTCTCACCTTTCAGGCCAGGGCTAGGCCATATGGCCACATGGCCACATGGTCACATGACCCAGAACAGTTTGGAAAGGAATTTTAGAAGATCATAGAAACTGGACTGGCTCCCCTAGAGCTGAGGATAAGATCTGGGGCTCCTAGCTCAGCCTCCTGGAAGAGGGAGCATTCTGAAGGATCTTGTCACTTACGGGATGTCTCCCTACCCCTAAGGGAGGACTTCCTGGTTGCTATGGTGACTGCTGGATGGGAAGCTAGGCAGATACCCTGTGCCTCCTCTGTGAGGTAGAGACCCAAAGGAAAGAAGAGAAGGACAGGTCACCTTGGATGAGGGGCCTGGGGAAGATGGTGCGACACACCCCTGTTGATCCCGAGACCTACCTTGTAGCCCAGCACAAGGCCATTGCGATCTGCTTCTGGGATCTCGCTCCAGCGAACCAGCATGCTGCTAGAGGTGGTGGCCAGCGCTGACACATTGGTGGGACCCGAGGACGGGACTGTGGGAGTGAGGGGTGAAGAAGAGGAATAAGGACCCAAGAATAGTTCTACAGTGGTGGTAAGTGGAGCAAGATGCAGGGCCAACCGAGGAGCCAGGTCCATGTCACCATCTCCGTGGAAGAAAAGACAGCCCTTGCAGACCACAGCTGCAAATGATCCTATGATGGTTTGGGGATGTTGCAGATGTGATTTCTGGGGTCAGCTTTTCCTCCCTCTTTCGTTTCTGGGGATGTAAAGTGTGAAACAAGATCTCATGTACTGGCTTTGAATTCACTATGTTGTCAGGAATGATCTTGAATGTCCAATCCTCCTGCCTCTAACTCTCAAGTGCTGGGATTACTGGTTTCAATTACCATGTCTAGTTTATGCGGGAGATGCAATCTAGGGCATGCTAGGCAAGCACTCTACCAAATGAATTACATCCTCAGTCTGGCCTCCCTCCTTTTTTCCTGCTCATTAACTTTAAAAAAATAATAATAATAATAATAATAATTATTATTATTGTGTGAGCCTGTGGTGGGTGTGGAGGGTGTGTGTGCATGCCCCATTGTGTGTATTTGCAGGACAACACTGTAGAGTTAATTGATTCTCCTTTCACCTTTATATGTATTCTGGGGATCAAACTCAGGCCATCAGGCTTGCATGACAAATGATTCTACCGGCTGAGCCATCTTGCTGTCTACCTTCACCTGTTTTTCAGACAGGGTATCACTATGTAGCTTGGCTGGCCTTGAACTCAGGAATTCAGTCTACTCTGCTTCCAGACTAACTTTGGATGACCTTGCATCTCCAGCCAGCAAGGTGAAGGAGGGCAGAACTGGGGGAATCAAGGAAGCCAGAAGATACACCTACCAGTTAAAAAGTGTCAAGGAACACACACACATGCACACACACACACACACACACACACACACACACACACACACACACGCACGTACAGCACACATGCACACGCACACAACCCCACAGGACAGTGAACCACAAATTGGATAAATGAGGGCTGCCTGTGGATCAGGGCTCATATTCTAGGAATGATGACTCCATTCTAGGCTCCTAGGAGAGACAGATTTCTGGAATGTTCTAAGATCAAACCCTTCTGTTGGGTGTTGGGGTTAAAGTTGAGTGTCGGGGCAGTGGGATGGGCTGTTTGGACAGCTAGTACTGCTTCATTATCCCACGGACTCCCCAAGAGTGGGGGCTATCCCAGGGAAGTGCAATACTGGGGGGCTAGGGGTGCAGCAGGATGCTCTGCCATGGGTGGAACACAGGATAGCGGCTTGAGCTATCTGTAGAAATGGCTGCAGGGTGGCCTGCTCTTGGGTGGTCCCTGAAGAAGGGCAGTGGTACCTGACTCCCTGGTTCTGCCCATCACTGCCTGGCTCCAGGGCCCGCTCCCGATGGCGTTGAAGGCCTGGACCTGGACGCGGTACTCTGTCCACTCCTCCAGGTCCTCAATGGTGTATTCCCGCTCCACACGGTCTTGTACCATGTGGCTCAGGGTCTTGCCGTGGCCGTCGGACCGGCTGTACTTGATCTTGTAGCCCACCGACTCAGGGTTGCCATTGTATTCCATTTCTGGGAGGGGCTGGAGTAAAGCAGGGGCAGAGAGATGAGGGGCTAGGAAGGAGACCACTCTATATTCCCTCTTTCCCACCCACCAGTTGAGCAGCCAGTACCCCAGAGGTGCTATCCCTAAGTAGCACTGTCTCCATGTCTCTCTCCCCATCTCTCCCCACTGGACTTCCATGAGAAGCAGCACTTTTGTTCATCATACACATGGCTGACTCATAACCTTGCCCCAAGGCTGGTCCTTCCCAGCAGGCTCAAAACCTGTCTGCCCAGTGCGCTGATTAGCAGGGCCCTTTGGCTCTGTCTTCCTGTTTAACCCCCTTACTCAGGCTGTCAACATACACTTTGTTAATTGCCTACAACACCTGGTCTCTGCTCAGGCTGCCCTTTGGAGGAGGGAGCCTAGCTTGAAGGCATCCTCATATGGACAGGATGCATGTCACTGCCAGGAAGTCCTGCTATCCAGCAAACCTTAGTCTCTCCTGCTGGAGTTCATCTTTCTCTTACTGGTTAGAGTCTCACCAAAGAGAAAAGGCAGGTTCTTTTCCCAGTTCATAGAGCTCAGTGGGAGGGGTCCTGCTTGCTGGTTCAAGGTTGGATGAATCTGGCAATGTTGGTAGGTGGTGGAGGTGGGCCTTTGGCCTGCAGCAGACATCACCTGAGAACCTGGCTTCTACTCCTCTGACTGGTGTCTCTGCAGTCCCCTCCCTCCATTCTGCCTCCCCAGGGCTCCAAATGCCCACAATCCACAGTGCATCCCTTTCCAACCCACTCTATCCCATTCCTTCCAGCCCCTCCCTTGCCCACTCACCCTTCTCTCCCCTCTGAGTCCCTCTACAGACACTTACTGACATGAGCCAGAGATCATTAAGACAGAAATGGATGGGCACAAGAGGCTGAGATGGGCCTGGCACGCGACTTCCCTACCAGCTAAGGAGAGGTAATGGGCCATGCACTATTATGAGTCAGGCGGCTGCATGGCACAGACGCCAACTTCCCATCCCCCACACCCCCACACCCCAGTAACCCACTCTCTAACTTTTATGTTTGGAAACCTTCAGAGACAATTAAGGAGTAAGTGGTGTGCGTGCGTGTGTGTGTGTGTGTGTGTGTGTGTGTGTGTGTGTGTGTGTGAGTGTGTGTGAGTGTGTGTGTGTGTGTGTGTGTGATCAGCTGGTAGGGGATAGTGAAGAGTTGAAGTTGAGGTCATAAGAGGCTATATGTCCCACTTACACACTCACAGTGCCCTGGACCACTGGGCTGGCCCCAAAGTGTTACTTAGTGCTTGCCACCTGACGAAGAGCCAGCACTAATAACCAGTGTCTGTTGGGGGCTCATGGTGCCCAGTCCTCCCATAGCCACCAGCTCCTGTCACACTCTGCCACACTGTCCCACTCGGTGAATGGCAGCATGACCCCATGGTGCAGGGGTATGTGTGGTGAGAGGAGCCATGGGGTGCCGTCAAGCAGGCTCTTGCTTTGGGAAGGTTCTGGGTCTCCCAAGGAGCACAGGGTGCCAGTTGCCTCTCTCATTCATGACTCTCAGAATTATTCTCATTTCCTCCACAGGTTTCTAGGACTGCTGCCTGGGACTCCAGCCAAGGTGCGCTGTCCCAGGGTGGCCTGAGGGGCACAGTTTTTTGGTTCCTGGCTGTGAGAGGACAATGTGCTCAGTGGCCTGTGTTGTGGATTTGGGGGCTCAGTCTCTTGCTGTTAACTCAGGGAAAGTGGGGGCCCTAGGGAGGTGATGTGACCTCTTTCTGCCTTAGTTCCTTTCTATGCAAAATGGGACTAGCCTCACTCTGCTGCTGTGGTTTAATGAGAACATCTAAAGACAGGCTCTGAATAAAGCACCTAGAACAGCACGCGGGTCGGGAGGAAGCCACGGCGCATCAGCGAGCTACTTCCTGCAGGTCAACCATTGTCAAGACCCTCAATGTACAGCCCCGACCTGTGGAACTGGCCTGGTCCCAGCCTCCACCGCAGCAGCAGGTGGACCCTTTCTAAATCCTGGGTCCATCTCATGGCTGCTGTGCGCCCATGGGCATGTTCCTAACCTCTCTGAGCCTTCAGGTTCTCAGCTGTAAATCAGGATGGGACTGTGTCCTCAACATTCCTGAGAGGGTTCAATGGGACAGGAAGTTTAGGATGCTCAGCATCTAGTAATACTTCTAGTCAGCAGCATTCCTCACCCCTAAGTGTGTGTAGGTGTGTGTAGGTGTGTGTGTGTGTGTGTGTGTGTGTGTGTGTGTGTGTGTGTGTAGAAACCAGAGGACAAACTTGGGTGTCATTTCTCAGGAGTCACCCACTTTGCTTTTTTACTTTATTTTTTTGTTCTTTTGAGACAGGGTCTCAATGGGTATCCATGGCTGGCCTGGAACTCCCTATGTAGACCAGGCTGGACTTAAACTCGCAAAGATCCACACCTTTAATCCCGAGGCTGGGGTTAAAGGTCTGTACCACCACAACCAGCTTCCATTGTGTTTAATTATTTTTTGAGACAAGAGTCTCTCACTGGCCTGCAACTTGGCAACTAGGAGAGGCTGGCTGGCCATTGAGCCCCAGGGATCCTCCTGTCTCTGCCTCCCCAGCACTGATATTCAAGCACGTGCTAACACGCCTGGCTTTTAAAGGTTGATGCTGGGGATGGAACTCAGGTCCTCATGTGTGTACAACAAACACTTTATAACTGGGTTATCTCCCCAACTCATACAAAGTATCTTCTAGCTCTTTCCTCTCCTTCGGCCACAATTAACTATTGGGCACCTTCCAGGTTAGTAAGGAAGAAATTTAAAAATATTAAAAACCCAAACAAGACAGCAGCACCCCCCACCCCAAAGTAAATAGAAAGAATTACAGATATTCAGTCAGTGACCTCTTTGAGGTCATCACACTGGTACAGGTTGTGGACAGTCCTGTGAATATCCCATCCTACTGCCCCTGAGGGAGTCTCACCATCCATCGGAGCCACAAGCTGGTCTCACTGGCTGTGCGTAGAGTCACATTGGCCGGGGCCATGTCCGGGGGTGCCTGGAGGGTCTGGATCTTTCTAGAAGGTTGACTGGGCGGGCTGGTGCCGACAATGTTTACTTGGCGCATGCGGAAGCTGGGGTGTGAGAGGAGGAATGAGCGAGGTATGGAGGGGGTTGCCAGCCCCCCTGTCCCCCCCTCCACCTGTGCCTCACCTGTAGTAAGTGAAGGGGTTGAGGTCCGGTACCTCCATGGAGCGGGCATCAGGCTCATTGCTGAGTTGGTAGATCAGCAACCATTCCTCTCCCTCCCCGATCACGCCCACCTGGAAAAGGGAACCTAAGGCCTGTCCAACTTGCTGTGCTCAAGTGGGATGCTCGGAGTCCCAGCTCCTGGTAGGCATCATCCCCACCCAGAGAAGGTCTTAGCCTAAAAGCCGCAACTGACTGCAGGGTGGCTCTGAGTCCCCCTGCGTTAGGACCTCACAGCAGGCCGGAAAGAAACACATTTTTAGGCCTGACTCCAAGACCAGCTGATATGCCAGGTACCTGTAGCTTCAGTGAGCCCCCCACCCTTTACAGGATCTTCACAGGGCTGCCTGAGGCTGCCTGGGAGGAGTCTGGGTCCCCTCTAGCAGGCTTTACCTGAGCCTCCACCACCCAGCGGGAGATGGATGTCTTTCCATCGTAGCCAGGCCTGAACTGCAAGGTCACGGACCGTGGGCCAATGTTGGAAATGCCCAGGTTGGTGGGTGCCCCTGGGAGCTCTGGGGAGGGAGAAGAGGGTAGAAAAAGTAAGAGAGTGGCTCCCCCTGGAATAGGACTCTGCAGCAGGAGGGAGCCTGAGCTCTTGGCAACATCACAGGAGAAGCGCAGCCAAAGCCTATCTGTGACACTATGTCTTACAGGTACCACATTTGTATTGGGAGGTTGGGACAGATCTGAGGGTAGAGACACCCTGGAGCTCTACCTGCCAGGGGCTTCCCTCAGAAGTTTTGATGATAAGCAAAATACCCACAAAGCTGCACAAATCAAGCTAGGCTTAGCACAAGCATATGGATCAGAACCGTCTCCAGTCACACGATGCTACAGCCCTCCATATCCAGTGATGGCTGGGAGGTGAGAAGGGCTGGGGTTGGGGCAGACAGGAGGCAGCTTCTCTTTTCCCAACCAGGAACTCAGGAGTTGTTGGGGCTCAAGATGGACAGAAAGAATGCAGATTCTGTAGCATGTTTGAAGCTAGCCTTGGCTACATAATGAGTCCAGACCAACCTAGGCTATATAGTGAGCCCCTGTATCAAAAACCCAATCAACCAACGAAACAAACAAACAGATAAACAAACCATCTGACATGTTGGTTTTTTATTTTTTATTTTTTTGAGACAGGGTTTCTCTGTTTTTGTTTGTTTTTTTGTTTGTTTGTTTGTTTGAATCTACCTCTTCCATCACAGACTGTGTCTTTGAGCAACTCTGACAGTTAAATTGACAGAGTTTAGGATCACTATGGAGACCAGCCTCGGAGCATGTGAGGGAGTTTCTAGGTTGGGGGTAGAGTGGGGGTGGGTGAGAAGACCCACCCTACCTGCAGGTGGCAGCATTCTACAGGCTGAGGACCACCAGCATTGTGCCCCTCCCCCTCCCCCCTTCCAGGTGCAATGTCACCAGCGATGAGCTCCTCCTGAAGTGACTTTCACACCATGACAGTTGTACCCTTGAACTGTGAGCCAAAAATAAACCCTTCCTTCTCTAAGTTGCTCTCCAGGCATGTTGTCACAGTATCAAGGGGAGCTACCGACACAGCCATCTACCTCCCTCTCTATGTCTCAGAATAATGGTGACAGTAATGACCACATAGAGCAGGTAACTGCATTGAGGAGGCAGAGAAAGCCTGTCACTTTAGGCCTGGGAAGTCCCACACAGATATCTACCAGATGTTGTCACTGGGAGTTGAAGGAGTCTGAGGTGCCTTGGCCACCCCAGTGGGTGGGCCCAGGCAATCTGGCTAGGTCACCCAGGCACAGCCTTTCTGATCTGGATAGGAGCACATGGTGATCTGGTCCAACTTTGTATGTGTACAAATGGGGAAACTGAGGCCCAGAGGTGATGCCTGACTTGTTTAGTGTTTGTGTTTGGGGCTGAGATTATTCCCATCTTGTTCAACCACCCACAATAAATCTGTCCATGAGCTGTAGTCCAATGTGGATTATATAATGGGACTATAGTGAGTTCAGTGGTGGCCTGAGCTATAGACTGAGACTCTGGATAAAAAAACAAACCAACCACCAGCCAACCAACCATCAACCCACCAACCAACCAACTAACCAACTACTAATAAACCAACTAACCAACCACCAACAAACTACCAGCCAATCAGCAACCAATCAACCAACCAATCCACCACCAACCCACCAACCAACTCACCAACCACCAACCCACCAATCAACCAACCAACCACCAACCTACCAATCAAGTAACCACTAACAAACCAACCTATCAACCACCAACCAACCAACCAATCGACAAACCAACCTATCAACCACCAACCAACCAACCAATCGACAAACCAACCTATCAACCACCAACCAACCAACAAACCAACTAACCACCAACCCACCAATTAACCAACCACCAACCAACCAACCAATCAACAAAACCAACCTATCAACCACCAACCAACCAACCAATCAACCACCAATCAACAAACCAACCAGCCAACAAACCAACCTATCAACCACCAACCAACCAACCAACCTATCAACCACCAACCAACCAACAAACCAACCTATCAACCACCAATCAACCAACCAACTAACCAACCAGCAACTCACCAATCAACCAACCACCAACCAACCACCAACCTACCAATCAGCCACCAACCAACCAACTAACCAACAAACCAACCTATCAGCAACCAACCAACCAACTAGTCAACAAACCAGACAGACAGATGGACACCCCCCACCCCAAGAATGAGTGCTGCTTAGCAGATCAGAGACAAGAATTCTGATCAGAGGCACTCACCTGGAGGCACACCAGATGAGATGGTGGAGGCCGACACCTGGCCCTGGCCCTTGGAGGTCATAGCGGCCACCTCAATAGTGTAGGTAGTAAGTGCTGTGAGGCCTGTGACCCTGTACTCTAGGGTTACGTTGGGCAGGTAGTGGGTCACACGGGTATTGGTTCTGTTGTACTCTTCCCAGGAGATCCGGTACCCTGGCAAGAGTCCACAGCGGCAGCATGAACTGGGTTGAGATCGTGCATTGGCCCTGACCCCTGTTCCAATTCTCACTCCTTTGCTAGTGTGGTGATTTGGTTCACTCCAGGAGCAGAGGGACCAAAGGAGCTAGGAGCTGCTGGTGTCATGCCTAGGGCCCAGGCGGAGTCTCAGTGGGATGTCCCTTGTGGGCAGGGATGGCAGGCAGAGAGAACAACATATTATGACAGACCCTTAAGGTCCTCAGAACCTTGAGGTCCTGCAGAGCTGGGGCAGGAGCCCTGAGAAGTGCTGCAGATTCAAAGCGCAGAACTGAGAGTTGAGAGTATGGCTCAGTGGGGAGGTCTGGATGGGGGCTGACTGCAGGCAGGGGACAGACTAGCTGATAACCCCAGTCCCAACTGTCCCACCCTCGGGCTCAGGTGCATCATCATGCCTACCTGTCAGAATGCCATTCTTCTCTCCAGGCTCCTGCCAGCTGACCTTCAGTGAGGTGTCCAGGATGTCATTGAAGCTCAGGTGTCCCACGGGCCCAGGCACTGTTCCCAAAAGGGTCCCCCACCCACCAGTGCCCATTAGAGTCAGAGCATGGCCACCCTATGTAGGATGGCCGCTGTGTTCCAGGATGCCCAGGGACTTCCCAAGGGCCTGGGTTGGTGGGTGGGAATGGAGCTGGGGGTAGAGCTGAGGCCCATGGCACCTACCATCCTCATGGGTGCGCACCAGCTGGGGGCTGCTTCGAGGCCCATCTCCTGGTGTGGTGAAGCACAGTACCGATGTGAAGTACTCTGTGAATTTTTTTAGACCGGACACGAAGCCCACATGGATGCTGTCTTGAAAGTTAGGCCTGGCAGTCACCATGGTAACCTCTTCTTCTTGTGTTGGCTCCCAGGCAATCAGCTGAGGAGAAACCAGAAGAATGTTCTAGAAAAAGTGAAGCTTCCTCCCACAGGTTAGGTCAAGGGACACTGTTCCTGTGGTCACTCATCCCAGGGAAGAGAGAGACAAGATAGGTTACTCCTGTGCACATTCTGATGCTCTGGGTATCTTGGCTTCTGATTCTAGGCAAGACACAGTACTGGGCACTTCCCATAGGGACCCGCCACCCCGTTCTCCCAACTATCCTATAAGGGAGGCATTTACCAGAACCATTTTCATGATCTGAACACTGGGCATAAGACCCGAACCAGAGGCCCTTTAGTTCTAAAACTTTAAGTGACTACAGCAGAGCACTTCACCGAGGTGAAGCTCTTCTAAGCCTGGAGTCCTGGGTGACCATGCTGGTCACACATCCACAAAGCCACCCCTAGGGGAAGCTGAGGATCTGAATTGCTACCCCTGTTTTCCTACTGGCTCCTTTTCCCATGGGGTTCTCCGAGGTCACAGGTTACAGCTGTGTCGATTGCTATTGTCTTACATTTGTTCCAGGTCAGGTTGTCAGTCTCACATTTCACCCAGAGGTGAGGAGATGACAGGAGACCCCATCTGGACCCCTTTGCTTTCTCTCCATCCTCCCTGTGTGTTTTCCTTCCATCCTTCCACAGCCTGCCTCTTCTCCCTCATCCCGCACCCCCCTCCTCTCCTGCACTCTGACCTCCTGCTCTTGTTTTCTGGGCCCTTCATCTGTCTCCAACAATGGCAGCTGGTCCCAGAGATTCCCTCATTTATTTGAAGTTGATTAAATAGCAATTAATGGTGAAAAGCTACACTTGAAGAGTTTTAATAAGCATGGTATTTATAGATATAAAACAATACCACGCCAATGTCTCCTGATTAACTCGCACAAGTAACAATGCTTAATCTTCTCCTTTTCAGGGCCGGATGTTTATAAAGGATGTTTTGAAATTTAATTGGTATTGTGAAAAGATAGCCTATAGCAAGTTAATTAGACACTAATTAGACCCTAAAAATACTAATCAGAAATACTAAGTGGCATTTAATAAGTATGTTAAATATCCTCTTTATTTCAGTTATCTTGTTTCATAGCAATTAAATTGCCCAACTTCCTTGGAGTAGATGAAGAAATGAGTTTAATGTTTTAATTTAATTTAATTAATGTAAATTTGAATTAATTATGCTGTTGGAATTAATTGTGTGGTGTGTTCCCCAGCAAGTGTAAAATTTGGGTAAATATTATTTTATTGGGCTTAAGCTAATTACAATCACTACCATTTTAAACAAAATAAAGGAAAAAAGAGTTTCTTTACAGATGTCTTAAAATAGTATCTCTGGGTCTTGCCCACAAAAAATGACCCATGGGGACATGTACAAGGCAATGGACGTGTGGTTCTAAGGACCAACCATATTAACTTTTTCCTCTAGCTTCACCCCCGAGACCCAGAATGGCAGCAGCGCCATGGCATCCCAAGACTGCTTCATCAGATACGTATCTTGTATGTGGGGGGTTATGGAACCATAGAATCACAAAGTTCCCCAGATTTCTGGGAGTTATGGTTTGGATATAAAGTGCCCCAACCCTCCTGTCCAAAGGCTCATGAATTGAAGCCTTGGTTCCTGGCTCATGGGCCTAATCATTGGGAGGTGATTTACTAATAAATGCTCTCATATAATCAATGGGTTAATCCATTGATGAATTCACAGTGTAGGGCCAAGCGAGTCAGCCTGCCTGCCTGCCTGTCTTCTTTCTTCCTTCCCTTCCTTCTTTCCTTTTCTTCCCTCTCTCTCTCCCTCCCTCCCTTCCTTTTTTTCTGTGTGTATGACGTGTATGTGTACAAAAGTGAGTTCGGGCTTGAGCATGCTACATTGTACACATGGAGTTCAACCTCAGGTGTCCATCCTTGCCTACTCCTTGCCTGAGACAGTCTCTCTTGTTCACTGTTGTGTGTGCCAGGCTGGCTGCTCTGCCAGCTTCTGGTAATCCTCTTCGCTCTGCCTCCCTTCTCCTAGTAGAGCATGCTGAGATTACAGATGTGAATGGTGACTGTGTTCAGATTTTTACATGTGTAAACTCAGGTTGTCGGGCTTTCATGGCAAGCCAATCATCTCCTCAGGCCAAGGCTGATTTCCTTAAAATTTGTTTTGTTGATTTGACTTTGAAACCATGTAAATATTATACATAATTATATGATGAAATTAAATAATAAAAAAACCCAATCCCTTAAAGTCAAAAGCCACAGGAAGCCGATGAACCTAGTAGGGTATTGAGCTGTGGGAAAACTACAGCAAAGGAAACACTTCAAAAGAGATTACAGCAGAGCTGTGTGAAGTGTGACCCTCATGGGTTATAGCCCAAGACTATAAAAGAGGCCAAGAATTTGGGGCTGTTGGTCAGTAGTTTCACACTGCCATCGCTGTTCAGAAGCTATTGTGTCTGTGGGGTGAGGGAGCTGGTACCGAGGAAGCTGTATAAGAACTGGATTTTTACTGTGGACAAAAAAAGTTGCAAACAAAAGACCAACGACTCACAAGAAAACTTGCAATCTTGATGCTGAATGGAAATCACCAGCACCTTTTTTTGAGACAGGGTTTTATGCAGTCTAGGTTATCCTTAAACTTGCTATGTAGACGAGAGCTATTGTATGATATTTTCTTTGTGTTCTGATAAATAAAGCTTGCCTAGAGATCAGAGGGAGGAGCTAGCCACTAGTTAACCACAGAGGCCAGCAGTGGTGGTGCACACCTTTAATCCTAGCACTTGGGAGGCTTGCACCTTTAATCCCAGCACAATCAGGAGGTGGAGACAGGAATCTCGACCCCCTTTCAGTCTGAGGATCCGGAGAGGTAAGAAGTCACTAGTGGCTGCTCCTTTGCTTCTCTGATCTTTCAGGTTATTCCCCCAATATTTGACTCCTGGTTTTTATTGATAAGACTAAATAGGATCACACTTCAAAGAGTGACCTTGGACCTCTGGTCCTCCTCCTCCCACCTCCACAACCCAAGTGCAGCATTACAGGTGTTATCATGCTTGATTTATGTGATATGAGATGGAACCCAGGGCTTCCTGCATGCCAGGCAAACACTACCAACTGAGCCACGTCTCCAGCCCCATCAATGTGCATTTTATTAAAAAAAATTTCCTTCTTGCTGTCAACTATCAGAATCTAGAAACAATACTGTCTTTGGTGCAAGAAACACTCCAGTAGTCATATCACAGTATCTAACTATTATTTCTATCTCAAGGGATCTAGAGATAGATCCTTGGGAAAATGTCTGACCTCAGGTACAGTGAAGAGATTTTTATTTTCCTCTGGGCTGGGGATTGAACCCAGGGACTCACACATGCCAGGCAAGCACCTCACCACTGCACTACATCCCCAGTTCTCTCTCCACTTTTTATTTTGAGACAGGGTATCACGGAGTTGCTCAGTTTGGCCTTGTCCTAGTTTTTTTCCCCCCTTGGCACTTGACACAAGCTGAGTCATCTGGAAAGAAGGGACTTCAGTTGAGACAACGCCTCCATCAGATTGGCTTGTAGTAAAAATCTGTGGGGGCATTTTATTCGTAAATGATTGATGTGGGAGGGCCTGACCACAGTTCACTGGGTTCAGTGCCACCCTTGGGCAGGAGGTCCTAGTTGTATAAGGAAGCGGGCTGAGCAAGCCAGTAAGCAACACTCCTCCATGGCCTCTGCTTCAGTTTCTGTTTCCAAGTTCTGCCTTGGCTTCCCTCAGTGATGGACTATGGTCAATATTTGCAAACCACATAAAGCCTTTCCTCCTTAGGTTGCTTTTGGTCATGTTCTTTATCACAGTGACAGACAGCAACTGAGGACAGCCTTGAACTCACAGCTCAGGCAGTCCTGGACCTTGTGGATTTTCTGCCTCAACCTCCCATATGGCTGGGATTACAGGCCTGTACTGCCAACCCTGGCAAAATTTGTATGTAGATTTTGTATACATTTATATAGCTTGAAGTATCTTGTCATCCCAGCTAGCCAGGCAGCCATGGGAGACTCCTGGGACCATGTTGAAAAAGACTCAGGAGCCAACTTGAAGGGACCAGTGATCACTTGGCAACAATAAGGATAATAACCGCAGTGGATTGGAGCATAGCAGATGTGTTTAAAAATTCTTAAGTACATAACGACATCGCTAAAAGCAAAATGGAGCCAAAGACAGCTCCTCCAACCCCAATTTAACTGTTGCCTTAGAAGATGCTAGGGAACTACTTCATAACGCTGAGACTTGAGAGGCTGTGGAAAAGAATGGAGTTTTAAATTTTTCCTAATGTAGCAGAAAACTGACAAAGGGAAACGTCATCTTCCTTCCTTCCTGTTCTTGACTTCCCTCCTTCCCTCCCTCCCTCCTCTCCTCCCTCCCTCTCCTCTCCTTTCTTTTTTCCTGAAGGCATTTCAGCTAATCAAGAAGAAATGACAGTATTTTTCCACCCTCATTTTGTAACTCCCATTAAAATCACAAACCCTACCAGGGCTGTCCATGGCCACCAAGTTCACAATTAAAGAGACAATCAAACTTTGCACCTTCTGATGTCAATACACAGCACCATTTGGGGACCCCCACCTCCCTGCCAAAAAGGTAATCAAACAAACTTGAATCCAATTGGCCGCTAGCTCTACATTCCAATTTACTGCAGATGTAGTACTCAGAGGAACGTGTTAAATGACCCCATAGGGAGGCAATCAGCAAAATCCAGGCCTGTGGAAAATTCATTGGATGAATGACTAAGTTTCTTTGCCAAATGAATCACATGAGAGAGAGAGAGAGAGAGAGAGAGAGAGAGAGAGAGAGAGAGAGAGAGAAAGAGAGGGGGAGGGAGAGAGAAAGAGAGAAAAAGAGAAAGAGAGAGGAAGAGAGGAAGAGAGGGAGAGGAGAGGAGCCTCTAATATCAATGGAGACTTTAAACTCAAACCTTTAACCAACAGCAACTGGGTGGCCTTCATCTACATCTGGGAATATATAAACCAGCCAGGAGCAGGAATTGGTTGGGAGACCATCATAGAAATCCAAAGGCTGGCAGGATATGTAATGATGGGATGGTTGACATTTTTAGGTATGGTAATATGGTCAATGAGGGTTTGTTTTTAATAGAGAGACCTTGTGTGGAATCTTTCTCTACAAGAACATTTAGGGATGATGTGACCAACTGCCTGGGATTCACTTTGGCAAGTTCCCCGTGAGGGGCGAAGGCAGTTGTTCTCAACCTATTATAGGTTGTGACCCCTTTGGGGGTCCCATATCAGATCTCTCACATATCAGATATTTACATTGCAATTCATAACAGTAGCAAAATCACAGTTATGAAGTAGCAACAAAAATAATTTTATGGTTGGAGGTCACTACAACATGAGGAACTGTATTAAAAGGTAATAGCATTAGGAAGGTTGAGAACCACCAGGCTAAGGGCTGGGAGGAGCTGAGAGGTTCAGGGACAGCCATCACCACCCTCCCACATAGATATTCTGAAAACTGAAGAAGCAAAGAGAAAAGATCTTCACTTTTATTCACTTGTACTCCCAAAACATCAAGTTGTAGGTATCCTTTTACAATCAAAAGCAGGGTTGGGGATGTAGCTCAGTTGGTAGAGTGTTTGCCTAGAGTGCTTGAAGCTCCGGGTTCAATCCCCAGCACCTCATAAACCAGGTGTGGTGTACATGTTGTAATCCTAGGGCTTGGAAGTGGAGTCAGGAGGATCAGAAGTTCAATGTCACCCTTGATTGCATACTGAATTTAAGGCCAGCCTGGGCTACATGAGCCTCCATCTACCTGTCTATCTATTGATCTGTCTGTATGTCTGTCTACCTATTATGTTTTATTTTTTAATGTGTATATACCTATATGAGTTTATGTGCACCACAAGGATGTAGGTGCTTGCAGCGGCCAGAGGGTATCAGATCCCTTGGAGCTGGAGTTAATAGGTAGCTATGAGCTGCCACATTGGTGCTGGGAACTGAATCTGAGTCCTCTGCAAGAGCGGCAAATGCTCTTAACCACTGAGCCACCAATCCAGCCCCATGCTTTCTTTTTTATTTAGAAAATAATGTAAGAAAAAGCATGGCCTTGGGTTCAATCTGTGCTGTCCCAGTTACTTTTAGACTGTGAATAGTGACTTCTCTCCCATGACTCAGTTTCTTCCTCTGGGAAGTGGGGTGATGATCATAATGCTTAATTCTTAGGGGTCTTGCATGAGAGAATGAGTGAAATATGTAGCTGGTTGGCTGGTATTGGGTACACCCCCAAAAGTGTGTGATACCCTGTTACTGTCCCATGAGCTCCTGTGCTCAAAATATTGGTCAGCTGGTAGTCATTGGTTTATATGGCACAGTTCCTGAGTACAGGGATTGGAAGAGCCTGGGATCAAGCAGGTTTGGGGGCTTCTGCATTGCCTTCTTGTTCTGGGTCACCACAGGCCATTGCCCTAGTTGTCCTGGCCACTTGGTGGCCTTCCAGCCTTTGGGGAGCTTTCTGCCTTAGAAGTTGGTAGCTCACCCTTCCCACACGTAGAATAAAACTTATGCTTAGACTTGGCAGCCAGAAGCTTAATTGTTCCCAGCTCGGCCTCTGTGCTCCACAGCCATGCAGACTTCTTTCCCTCCCCTGAGTCCCAATTAGCAGCCTTTTCCGGCCAGTCAGCAACCGTGAGCTCGGGCTGCAGCCCCTATCCCAGGAAGACTCTTTTTTGGCCCGTGCTCTCTGGCTTTGTTGGAGTGAAATTGTTGCGGCCCGGTGGCTCCAGCTCTGGTCCCTAGGTTGCTCCTAGCACAAGTAGAACATTCTTTTGGCAAAACAATCTGCCTTCCTTCCTTTCCGGCCTCCCAACCTCACAGTCACAATGGTGCAGACGCTTGTTTTATAGACTGTGGTATATGCGCAGCCTCAGTGTAGGGGACTTGAGGATATGGCAGCTGTCATCTTGAAATCACTGGGAACCACAGCTTAAACCCAGAGTCTGTAGTTTTCTCTCCTTTCCCCTGGCTTCCCAACCCCCTTAAATTCCCTGCTTCTTTCTTCACCCCTGGAAATGAGCACGTGGTATCTGTCTACCTGCCTCCCCCTGCTGAGGGCAACCCCCTATTAACTCCGTTTCAAACATGGTGTTTGCCCTGTGCTATGTGGTATGTCCTCAGCTCTCTCAGAGGAAAGCAGGCCTCCTTGCAGGAGGAGAAGGGGACCCCAGGCCTGGGATGCAGACAGGATGGCTGAGAAGTCCAGAAGCCCAGCAGTTAAACTGGCCAGAAAACCAAATAGCATTGGTATAGCTACAATTCGGACGCTTCTATTGGTTGTTGGCTGGTGGATCATGTCTGCGATGAGTTCATATGTCAAAGTTCTAAGCCCAACTCCCCGGGGATGGCTGTGTTTGGAACTTGGGCCTTCAAAGTGCTACTTAAAGTTAAGTGAGGTCATCAGTGACAGACCCTAACCCAGTGTGACTGGAGCTCTTGCAAGAAGAGGGGATGAGGTCACAGACCCTCACGAGGGTATAAGGAGAGGGCACAGCATCCACACCAAAATTCATGACATCAGTCAGCAAGAGGCAAGCTGGGATTTTAGTCCAAGTCTGCCTGAGTCCTAATCCCACGCCTCTGCCCACACTGTGTATGGGGCCAAGGACAGTCCATGGAGGCTTGCCTGGCAGGTAGCATGTGAGAGCCACAGCAGAGTGGTAAGGAGTGACTACTGCTTTGTTCTGATGGAATATGGCTATGTTCAGGTGTACAGGCCTTGTTTGTGGCTGGAGTTTACCAAGGACAGTCTCTTTCCGGTGACAGCTAGGGCACTGTGTGCTATCATAGAAGCCTGTATGTGACCCTGAAAGTCATGGGGGGAGTTTCCTCTGCTTCTATCTGTGACCTCTGCCTGCTGGAGTCTGGTTTCAGAAACCCACAGTGACCCCACTGCTCTTCCCTGGAGTCTTCCATTTCTCCCCTCTCCTCTAGAGTCCCTCCAGGCTCCTTTCAGAGGACAGAAGAGACCCTCACCTACCTTGTAGCCCTGGTTGATGCCGTTGATGAACTGGGGGCTGGGAGCATTCCAGGTGAAGCGGATGGTTGTGGAATTGGTGGCTTCTGCATGCACGTTGCCTGGGGGCACCGTGGGAACTAGAGGAGATCAAGAGATTGGTTGCAGCTGTTCATCTTGTCCAGCATGGTAGAGGACACAGGCAGACTCCATAGATAGTGCTTGACCAAACCAAGGGTCCCCTTCCTCTCCTACTTCCTGGATTAATTTGAGTACAATACATTTTTCTGGTCCACCTCCCAAGCTGTCTTGTGATCCAGTTAAAGGTGAAACATCACAAAAGGTCCCTCTACCTCTTCCCACATGACTCCTAACCACTCTCTTCTTTTCTCCTCAGCCATCTGCCCCAGGGGAGCCAGGTGGAGATGCCACTCAAGCCCCATAATGAAGGGCCAGGTGAAGTCAGCCAGGTGTTCATGACTGGACATATGGATGGCCCGGCAGGCATGCAGCCCAACAGGCCCAGGGACCTGGAGAAAGGGACACACCTGCTCTTCCACGGCCCCTTTCTCCACCCACCTCCCTGAAGTGTCCACTCGGTGACTTTGCTGCTGTAGACGCCCAGCCC
>CABHPQ010169181.1:23875-51050 GCA_902168405.1 Peromyscus aztecus | reverse complement strand
TGGTCACCTTTCTGCCCTCACCTGAACCTGGTGAAGCCTTCCCAGGGAAGGAGCCCATCTGGCCACGTGGGAGGGACACTAGATCAAAAGTAGTCCCTACCTTGGTAAACAAGAGAACCTGCAGCTCAGATGCTGCCAGAGTCTACCAGATACCCAGGGGCCTGTTAGGTTTACAGGGAAGCCAGCTGGGCCAGCAGTTAAGAAGCCCTCTTATCTAGGAAAGCAGGGGACGCCTGAAGTGGACAGGGAGAATCCAGATTGCTAGCTTGAGTGAGCACACCTTACTCCAGGCGCCCTGAGCTCCATCACTTCCCTTTGGCACTCATACTACCTGGGTCACATCAGGAGAGTCTCTATATCTCACTTCCTCTTTGAACCTAGTCTAGAGACACCCACCCATTGCAGCCTTGGATTTCAAACTCACTTCCTGTGGATCTGTCTACTCTGCCATGAATGATTCCTGGGCAGGGAATTGGCCCTCACTGGGACCCGGAAGGCTCTGAAGGAAAGGCGCAGACTCGGTGGGTTTTCTAGGGCCCCAAACAGATGCACCACCTCAGTGGACTAAGCTTCTTCCTGGGTTTGACACCTGCTGGTAGGGAAGGGTCCTGGACCTGCAGGTGTGCTACAGCTAAGGAGGTTTTCCACTTCAGATGCCCCCTGCAGTCCCAGCACTACTGGGCCTGAAGCTGAGGCTGGGCCGATACTGGGGCAGTGTAATCTTTCTAGTCTGGGTTTGTCCTGAAGCTTGCTGCTTCTTAAAGCCCACAGTTAGGATCATGCAGGGCATCTTTCCCGTCCCTCAGAGCGGCCAAATGAGCTCTTTTGCCCTTGTACTCTCTCTTGGGTACACAAACATCCACAGTCAGACACACTCCCGGACTAGTGTGTGATCCTGCGATCCCGGGAAGAAGCAGATGGAGTCAAACGCACATTTGGACACGTGTGTAGCACGTCCCCATACCGACAGCAAGCTGCACACACACACACACACACACACACACACACACGTGCGTATGCGTACACACGTGTGCCCAAGGAAGACTCGCAGGGCTTCAGACACAGAAGATCCAGGACACCAGTCCTTGCGGTCCCTCCAACCACGCAGCTGCCACCCCAAAGCCCTCCCTGCAGTCACTGGCCTGATACGCATTGGCCTCAATGCCACCCACAAGCAGAGCACTAGGCACTCCCTGGCCGTGCGCGTGGCTCAAGTTTCCCAGGGCGCGGGTACCTTGGATGTGTTGTTTGATGACATTCTCCAAGTGGTCCAGCCGCTCGATAATTTTCAGGGTGTCCCCTTTATCTTCCTCAAGCTTCTTGTCGGGCGCTGGCTCCTGCCCCCGCACATACACGCTGGCGATGTAGTTGGTAACCCAGCCCACGTACAGCAGGCAGATGATGTTGGTCATACCGCTCAGGATCACGCAAGTGGACACCAAAGTTTTGGTCTTCCTGGTACACACCATTCTGGGGTCCCTCCTCCATATAGAGCTCCCGGGGCCCCTCCTTGCTGCGCGCCCTAAACTCCCCCGCGCTCACACCCCTTGGTACGCCTGGGGCCTCTGGTGCGCCAGCACCCAAGTCTTGAGTCTCTCCAAAGGCGGGTCCCCTGACAGTGCGAGCCGCGGTGCCCAAGTTTGCAGCTCCCGCCGCTGGCCACCCTGAGAAAGAGCTCCACAAAGGAAATGAGGTGGGTTTGTTTGTTGTTGGTGGTGTTTTTCCCCCCCCAAATTCAAAATCCCCTAGTCTTTCCCTAGGCAGTCAGGGGTGGCCGGCTGTGGCGCGATGCGACCTGCAGTTCTGGGAAACTTTGTCACTGCCAGGGCCCGCTGCCGCGCTGCTTCCCATCTCCAGCGCCCGCTGCCTGGGAGATGCCACCAGCCCGCGTCGCTCGCAGCTCAGGAGAACCAAGGCTGTGGCAGCGACCCAAGGAGCGAAGCAGCACGGCCCGGCCCCCTCCGAGCGACAAGCGCCGCCACCAATCGCGCTCCGACTCTGGAGAGGGGCCGGGGCTGGGCGGCTGCGGACCAACGAGTAGGGGCCGGGGGCGGAGCCCCGCCCGGCGCCCCACCTGCTGGCCACCAGCTTTCGTCCGGGACGCGCCCGAGCTTCCCGGCTCTCAGACCACCGGGACCCGGCTCCTGCAGGCCACCAACCGCCAGTCCCCGGCCCAGGCCCGAAGACTCCGCCCCTAGGGGAATTCCGGCTATCCTGCGCGCAAAGGATCCCAAGCTTGGGGGTGGGGGGAAATACGATGCTCATGTCCCCTCACCTGCCTCACCTGAGGGCATTCTGCTGCTTTCCCACCTAAAAACTGAGTCCTTACCCCGCCCTCCGTCGTTTGCTGTTGTTCTTTTGTTTATTTATTTATTTTTGATAATCGACACGCAGACCATAGAAGTGGCCGAGCCTTATAATGTCCACTCCTGATTATTCGCTTGCGCCTCCACCCTGCCCCTGCCCTCTGCTGGTCTCCAGGGTGTCACCAAACGCCTCCCGGAAATCTCTAGGAGAGGCACTAATGAACCGTGAAAATGTCTCTAAGGCATAGTTGCTCCAAGATTGTTTAAGTCTGTGCAGTTCCCATGACGTGGTCGCGTCCTACAAGCCTATACTGTTTATGGAGCCCACCATACCCCACGTACAGGGAAACCTTATATGTAGTGATGGGGCAGGAGGGAGGATGCCATTCTCCATGACCTGTGGTGTTCCCACACATACAGTCCTCACGGCTATGTGGAGGGCAGCAGAGCTTTGCTGGAGAGGACGCACAGCAGAGGGCCCACTATGTTTCCTAGTCGAGCAAGTGCTCCTTCATTTCATCCCATCTTAAAACGCTCACTTCTCAGAATTCTTTAAACAAAGTCTTTCCATAACAGATTTCCTTACCTTCTCTCCAAGTTGTGTTTTCTGGCCGGGAAAGAGGCTTGCAAATGAGGCCACTCTGTGGGCCAGCACTCCAATGAGCCATGGTGATATACCAGGCAGCTCACTTACCAGACTTCTGAATTCAACGACCTTGTCCTAGAAAAGAGGAAGCCCCAAACCAGACATGTTATGGCCCTTTAATACTACAGATAAAAGGTCCCCAAAGATGCTGAGAAAGTGGAAAACCTCCAAGGCTCTGAGAGGAGGTCTCTCCTCCCCAGCTGGAAAACAGGCTTGGGCTAGAGTAGGGAAAGAAGAATGGTGTGAATATACGGGGCACATTCAGTTTCTTAAAGTACCATCTGCTGGCTACAGAGACAAGGGAGAAAAACCATCTCTCGTTCTCCATTCACAGAAGAAGGGTTCTCCATTCACAGCCCTAGAGGCTGCCTATGGGCTGCCTGGACTTCCAGACCATAGCCTTGAGCACAGCTGGTGGCTAAAAGGTAATCCTGGGTTCAACAGAAGGAGTCCTGGAAGTTCAGCTCTCACAAGATCTTCCTAAATGGTCACCAAAATACACCTGGAGGAGACGAACCCCATTTTGCATGTTCTTATTGGCAAAGCTCCAAGACAAAGAGGTAGAGGGGCATTGCAGGAAAGAAACGATGTGGAATGTATGACTTTGTGCCAGTTGAAGCTTTAAGATAGGGTGACTACAAAGAGTGTGAAGAAAAAGAACAATCAAACAACCACCACCAACAAAAACATGGAAGAAAATGTAGAATGGACTCCAGTCTCTAAAAAGTTGCCAGTAGCCACTGAGCCTTTGCTTTCAATCCTTGCTCCACTATGTATTATTACATGAGATTGAACAAGATTCAAAACACCAACAGGACCGTTTCCCTCACGTATCAAATATAACAATACCTTCTTGCTTATGAGTCTAAAATGAGAGAGCATACCACAGGGCCTAGGACAGAACACACCGTGGGTACCAAGGCTCATGTGGGCATCCTTCCGGGATATGGCTCTTCCTTTTCCAGGTCCAAGAACACCACTTTGCTGTTTAGCAAACCTTCCTTTTTCTACTGACTATCAGTTCTTCTCCCCTACTGGAAGCTATAGGATCAAAGGCTGTGGGCAGCAAGGAAGGGGTTTATGCCTTAGCTAGCTAAGTTCCACCTCATTGGCTTTCTACTTATAATGTCTGTCTTCACCATCAGCCGCTCGGCAATCATCACAGGTTGATAGGATTTTCCAGAAGGAGGGCTCATTTCCTGCAGGCCTTATTACCCCACGAAGCCTCAGGCTCCAGCTCAAGACCCCAAAGGCTTGGTTAGAAACAAAGGAAACGGAAGAGGTGTTGTGTAGACTTTATTCACCACTCTCTTCAGAACCACGAGGTCAAAGGGCCTAGTGTCTTTGCAAGCTCCCTCTATAATGGGTTCTTGGTAGAGAGTCATATCTTTGGCCCTCAGTTCAATTATATTCAACCCAACAGGAACTCACCAAGTTCCTGACATTTTGTGGAATGACCAATTGCCCAGGACACTTGCCCAGTTTGCTCCAGACCTGTGGCTTCAATGTAGGTTTCACAGTCTCAATAGGGGCCTCTTTTGTGAGCATGGAGAGTTGCTCAATTGAGAAGGTCTGTGACTCTCCATTTATGTCTCTCATCTAACCCCCAAGTGTCTCCTCACTTGGCTTTTAATAAATCCTGCCTGGGGGTTCATTCTCAGGCCCTTGATGCTTATCAGAACCGCAGAATCCCTCTATAGTGGATGCAGGCAGAGACGGACACAAAGTGCTGCTTTAAACTTGCTCTGAGAATCTGAATCTAGTGTGTCCTTCCACTCCAGCCACTAGAGGTAACAACACACACAGGGGGCTGGAGATCCTGTGGCTCTGCCCTGTATAGACTGAATGTCACCCTTGTCATACACTGGGGAGGCTGCTGCTCCCCAAATGTGACTTGAGCGCAGGCTCTGTGTGTGTTGGGGGGGGGGGTTGCATTTTGTCTATGAGACAGAGTCTCACTACATAGCTCTGGCTAACCTAAAACTCTCTAATGTAAACAAGGCTAGCCTTGAACCCATAAAGATCCACCTGCCTCTGCCTCTCACGTCTTAAAGCCGAGCACCACTATGACTGACCTTTCATAGAATTTCTTATCCACATGTCCAGACACACTGCTATTCCACCAATGCTAAGCCTTCTTCAAAATGTCTTTGATATCACAATTAGGAAAAGTGAATCTTGGAGTTCAGCCACCAATCCCTTACATTCTGGGCAGGAATCTACTCCTCGGAGAGGACTGACAGTGGCCACCTGTTCCCACCAGATGGCAGCACTGTGTAAAGCCACTGGGCCTGAGGTGCCAAGAGAATTTGGGGGCTTAACCGGAAAAATGGGCCCTGGTGGTGGAAGGCCTCAGCCTTGGGCTGGCTTTACGGGAAGCAGGGTGACAGGCACTTAAGGGAATGGGGATTGCTGAGTTGCAAGCAAAGATAGATACTCAATTCAGAAACAAAAGCTACAGAGGCCCATGAATGGATGCTATGAAGCCATAGTCCTAAAATGTGACTGACAGAAAAAAAAAACATCCAGCTGAGAGTGGGAATAGGAAATAGAAAGGTTTGTTTGGTGCCTCCCTCAGGCCAGGCCTTGGATTTCATATACTGATCTTGAACATGGACTAGGGAGCCAGACCCAAATTCTGTCTTTTACTAGCTGTGGGACCTCAGGCAAGTTAACTAACCATTTTGTGCCTCAAGTTCCTTCTGCAAAATGGGATAACAGTGACATCACCTACATCATGGGGAATATTATGAGAATTTAGTTTATATGAAGAGCACCGGTGGCATTGTCTAAGTATTGGCTACTATTACTCTTTCTGAGTGTCCAAATGTCACCCAGAGCAGCTTTCCTCTGAGAGCAAGGGTCAAGAAATTATGACCAAAGGAGCCTCTCATTCCTCTGTCACCTTTCCAAAGGATCTGGAGTAACTCCTAGCTGCACTCTGGTGCAGATTCTGCCGGAACCCTGTGACTAGGCCCATCTGCCCAACCCTGTCCCCTTAATTCGGGTCATGTGATAGTATACTCCATGCACATCAATGTTGGGTGTCCACAAAGACTCATAGACTACATTCTCTTAATGGAGGAGGCTAGCCAAGAAGCAGCTGTGGTACGGTAGGATAAGCTCTTAGCTGATGTCTAAATAGAAAGAGAGCGGTGCAGACAGATGATGGAGACAGCAACTTCGTCCCACTCCCACCCCTAACAAGTGGTCTGGTGGACTCTGCCATTCAACTACTAGACAGCTCTTCTAGACAGGCTCTTCCTCCCTCAAGGAAAATGTTTACATGCTCCTAGAACAAAGGAGCACTATCCAGAATATATAAAGAATGTATACAAACCAATCCAATGGAGGGTAAAACTATCCAAATTGGAAAAAAATGGGCAAAAACCATAAGCAAACAATGAAAGAGAAAATGCCAACAGCCAAGAAATATATGAAAGGTTGATTAAGCTTGCTAGGAATTAGAAACATTTTTCTAGCTACAGCTGCCATAGTTCCTCTACCAGGTTGATTTAAAAATATAATATTGTAATTCAAAGTATTAACAAGAGTATGTGGGAAATAAGTACTCACAAATATTTCAGTGAGAATGTAATCAGAACGGCTACATGGGATATAAGACTGATGATGCACATGACCCTTTGACCTTGCTCTCAGAGAGTAGTCCCTGGACCAGTAACATCAATGACAACAACTGTAGAATGTCAGCTCCATCACACATCAACTCAGTCAGAATCTGCACGTCAACACTGCCCCCAAATGCTTCAGATACATCCTCTGAGAAGCCCAACACAAGAGATAGAACCCATGGTTATCTTGAAGAAGGGTCTCTGGGCCTGTTGACGCAGGCTTGCAATCCCAGCTCCTTGAAAGGCTGAAGCAGGAGGACCCAACACTTGCCTGGACTATAGATTAAGTTCAGGGTCAGCCTGAACCCTGATGGGAAGTGGGGTTAGGCTCAATAGCAGAGATGTCTACCAAGATCTGCATTTGTGGCCAAGTACTGAACTTCTCATGTTCATCTGTTTATTCTTTCACTGTGTGTGTGTGTGTGTGTGTGTATATGTTTTTTGTTTTTGTTTTTGTTTTTGTTTTGTGTGTGTGTTGTATGCAGGTACCCTTGGAGACCAGAAGAATGGAACATAAGAGCCCCTGGAGCTAGAGATACAAGAGTTGTGAGCTGCCTGACATCTGTGCTGGAAATTGAATTTGGGCCCTCTACAAGTGCAGCAAGTGCTTTTAATCACTGAGCCATCTCTCCAGCCCACACTGAGAACAGTTATATGGTCATGTTTATCAATGTGGTATCTTCACAGTGTTCACACACATGAAAGTCACAGACCTGGTTTTGAATTCTGCTCCTGCCATGTGCTAGTTCTGGAAATGTGTATGGGTAATTTATGACTCGCATCCCAACTTCCTCACCTGGAACATATCATATCCACCTCACGGGATTGTAATGGAGATGATGTAAATGAATATGTGTAAGGCTTGGCACTCAGTTGTACTAAGTATTCTATCCATGTTAGTTCAGATCATGCTCAGCGTTTTTATTTAATAATGAATGATGTTAATTCACTCCCAGTCCATAATTATACATATTATATAACATATGCATGCAACCCAGGAACTAAATGTATACTTCTAAATGTTTTATTATATAAAAGTATGCATAGAAATTTTTCTATGCTATTGCTATAAGTAAAAATGAATCAAGTTAATCCACAAGGTCTGGCTGTGCCTCATTAGGCTACCCAGACCTGCAGGCAGGGAAACTGGTGAGGCCCTGCCCACATGGGTCTTCTCTTGACCTTCATAGCAACTCCATAAAGTAAGTTCTCTCTCTCACTTTATTGATTAGAGAATTGTATCAGATGTCAAGCATTCAAGAGTAAACATGGTAGAGGCTCTGGCTCTGGGCCTAGAGCTCATTCTACTGCAGAGACAGTTTATGGACAACTGTCCCCCATGAAGGGATCAATGATCAGACTTAAAAGCAACAGACACTGGAAGTATTGCACCAGCAAAGAAGACTAGAAATGAGAAAGTTGCCCAAGCCCTACTTGGACATTGCCTCCTGAACAAGGAAGAGAGATGTGACACACACACCCTTTCAAAAGTAACAATCTGGTTGGACATGACATTTCTAGAGTCCCTATATACAGACAGTACCAGAGACCTCAGAGCAAGCAAAAGCGCCCCTGGAACACCCTGGTATGAACCCCAGGAAGGCAGGAAGAGCCTGAGCTAAGCCATGGAATCCTCTATTTTAGAAAATAGCTGGTGGCTACCTAGATGGGCAAAAGGTCAGGAGGTCCCTTCAGCTCTGCTCTACCTAGATCCCTCATTCTCAGCCTCAGAGAAATATGCAGGAGTCCCCCCTGAGGAATTGCAGGTGCCTGCCAGACACGAGGAGCAGTGACCTTTTCCATACTGGTACACAGCAGTCTGGGACATCATCAGCCCATAGGCAAGCTCTGGGCTGTATTGTCAGCCAGATGGTGAATAAAATATTCAACAGTCCCACCAACTTCTCTCAACAGCGAGGTGACTGGCTTGCTCGGAACAGAGTGATTTCGGTGGGAAGCCCAAATTGCAAGTGGCAAGAAGCAGCTGGGAGGTAAGTCTGCAATCTGCTTCTCCTGACAGAACTGAGCCAGAGCTTGGGGTAGCTTGGGTTTACAGCACGCTGAGATCCCCTCCTCAAGAGATGTGGAATATGTCATCAGAGGATTTGCAGAATTCCGGTTCCAAGACAAATGGCAGATGCACAAAAGTACAAAGTGCTCGGAAGAATGAGTCCAGGCAAAATCGCCTCACCGGGTGCCTGTGGACACTCGGATGAGGCGGGACAGACGTACAGAAAGCACCACAATTATTTTCCTGGCAAAGCCCAAACCCAGAGTGGCAGGTACTCACTCACCCAGTGTCCACAGGCTTCCCCTGTAAATACCATGAGGGGCCTGATAGGTTCCAGAATACAGTTAGGACCCTATGCTCTCAAGTAGTTGGACAAACAGGGTGAAGTCCTTGGGCCCCTACCCCAAACATCTTGCAGGATGCCCACCAGATATTGAAGAGGGAGGCCCACCATGTTAAGTGTGTGCTCATTAGAAAAACTAATTCTTGTCTCACTTACATTCCTACTTATCAGCTTGTATTCTAAAACCAAAACACAATGCAGATTTATTTGTTTTTCAATAAATTATCAAAAATACCCGACTTCTTACTTACTCTTCAACATTGCAATCATCTCCAGAATATTTCTAAACAATGTTGCCAATTGTCACAATGTAGTTAGTCTAATGGCCTTTCTCAGGCCTCCTCTTCATTTTTTCATCTATCTTGAACCTTGCTGTCTTCCCCTTCTGTGCTCTACCATCCCATTCTCACTGCTGAGACACTGTTCTTCCCATTATCCTCCTCTACATGGTCATTAATCATCGCTGTTCCCAGGATCCCTTCTAAGTCTCTCTCCTCTCCCTCAATTCTCTCCAGTCCTAGTCCATTCCATTCACAAACCTTCAACTACTTTTAATCAGATGCACATGAGCTCTGCCAGGTCTCTCCTCCTAGCTACAAGCTATACACCCAGCAGCCTGCTGACATCCCTCTTTACACAAAACAAAAGCTTCCAGAATTCAAATGGAAAAACAAGCTCAGGAGTTCCCCTTTCTCCCTTGTCTCCAAATCATGTCCTTTTCAGTGATTCCTAACTCAACAAATGACCAACATTCATGTAAAAACCCTTGACAGTTCCCTGTCCTTTGTTCCTTATGCCATTATGACCAAGCCATGTTGGCTGTAACTACCAATTATGTATGTCACAAAACCATCCACATGTCTGCTATTCCCAACTCTCCCTTCATCTCTCACCTAGACTATTGGCACCTGGAAAACAGTGATAAATCTGAGTTTAGTTTTGTTCAAAACCATAGCATCAGCACCTATCACAGTGCTGAATAAATATCTAATAAGTTAATGAATAATATTTTACTCTGTGGTATTTGTTAGTGTGAGAGACCCTGCATATCAGAAAAATCCTGTGGTAATTGAAGCTAAATCTTTTGTTTCATTTTCCCCAACTAATTTGGGTAATAATCTTCCCCAAAATACTTAAAATATATAAAAATCAAGCCATCATTAGTCTCAGGTTATATGATTATATATGTAGAAAACTAAGTATCAGTTTATATCAGTTTATAATTAATAATGTGATTTGACACATTTCTGAATGTACTATTAGTAAGCAAAAAAAATTACACTACAAATATAATTTGAACACAATGAAAAAAATTAGACTTATCCTAGCAAAATATACTTGATACTCAAGCTCTCTGAAGTTAAACAGGAGAGGTCACAACTCTCTGGCTCTATTCCAATGACATCCCAGGACTCCAGTGGACATTAGCCCCTCACATAGCGTCCAAGGGTCTTGGTAAGTCAGTGGAGGCAGATAATATGAGAAGGTTTGAGGCACTGTAAGTGAATCTAACCCCTTATGGGGTCAAGGCCCATGGTGCCTTCCCAACTTTCAGAGTTTTTGTTTTGTTTTGTTTTGTTTTGTTTTGCTTCAGCCTTCTGAGCCATCACCAAATAATATAAATATTTTATTTTAAAAAACTTTTATTACACTAACAATAACTACAATTAAAAAACATATAGTGCCTGAAATAGAAGATTCTTGGCCATCTTCTGCCTTGATCCAGTTCTCTGGTGTACTTCTAACCACTGGAGTGAAATGACTGAGGTAAACAGATGCAGCATAGGGCTGGCATGCAAACCCACAGGCCATGAAAGGTCAGACATCTTGGTTCAGGAATAGTACATGGCACATGGTGCATGCATGTCTAAGAACGTAAGTGCTGAGGTCACCAGTCCAAGATTTGAATAACCTAGCTCCTCACAGGCCAGGGAGCCTCCCACATCAGGCTGCAGCCACAGGAAAAAAATGAGTTCAGGTGAGGGGCCTGAGACACATTCAAGTTTATTAACCCTGCAAATTCAGGCAATAACCAATGATCTCATCTCTGCTTCCCAGAGGAAGCTCTCTAGCCTCCAGTATTTTTCTAAACTCCAAAAGACTACAGTGGATCAGGAAACATTTCTGTTTTGAGAATTTTCTCTCAGGTTGGGAAGAGGGTATGACTAAGTAGTGTTTACCCTTCCTCCTGATGTCTCAAGAACTCAAAGTTCAATTCTATCACTGTTCACCCTGGGGAACCAGAGTTTATTATTACTTACACAGCATGGATAAGGTGCTATGGGCAGGAATATGGGTGACCCTAAAGCAGCTGTTATGCTCAAGAGAGTTACAACCATGCACATAATAAGGCCAAGTAAGAGTCCTTTATCAAAACCAGCAACTGACAGCAAGCTCCTGCCACAAAGAACTCTGCCCACTGAAGCTCAGGAGTATAACATTTATAAAAGCAAAGCCCCCAAACACACAATGATGTCATTGTCAGGTATAGATCGGGGAACCTTGTAACACTTGTTTTGGTTATACATCTGGGCCATGGTCAAGTTTCTGAATGTGTTGCCAAGGCAGACATGACTGTTTGGGGTGTTGTGTGCTGAAAAGTTCCTAAGTAGACAAAAAATGGAGTTAGAATACGATCAGGACAAGATGGTGTTAGTCACTTCCCAGCCATATTGGAAAGTCTGCACCTAGTAGGTGTGATGGCTTCCCCACAGCTGCACATCTGGAGACCTTTCTCTTAGTCCTCCCCAGCATGCATACTTTACCAGGCCATGTATAATTAGTGCAGAGTCAAATACATGTGTCTGGAAAAAAAGAGCTGGGTACTCAGGTGAGGGTCCAAAGGCTCTCCCAACCCCCTCTGTCTATGTGGGAATGCCAGCAGTCAATAAGCCCAGCTGTGAGGATCTTTTGCAAGCAGGCAGAGCTGGTTTTATGAAGATGGAGGCTGTTCTGCTTAGAGGACAGAGCTGTATAATCCCTACCCTGCTTCTCATATTTTTAGCACTTTTTTTCCCATGGACCTTTCCTTACAATCAAGCTGTCACTTTCTACAGTGACTGGTTTTTCCCTCAATACCTTATATACTTTCAGATTTGTTGCTAAATCGTTTTTCTTAATTTGCTATAAATTGGGCAAACAAACAACTGAATTATTAGAGTTGGTTGTAAATGAGAATGAATAAGAAGAAAAAAAACCGAACAAGAGGCAGGGAGGCTTTCTTTTGGATAACGTATCTGAAGGTTTGACACATTTATTGGTTCACTTGTTTCCTGCCTTTCACATCCTCTCTGTCCCAGAGGCTTGCTCTTCCCATCACTTCCTGCAGAGCAGCCACGCTGATCTTTTTAAAATGCAGAACTGACTCACAAGTCCTCCGCTCTAGCCCTCCTAGTACCCTCCAGCAGCTTCCTAGCAGCCCTCCCTCAGTGAAGTCCAGCCTCCAAAGCCCTGCCTGCTCTAGTCCCTCTGTCCCCTCAGCGTATCCAGGCCCTTGTTCAGCCCCCCTCCCTGCCCCACTGTGTCTGTCACTTCAGCTCTCTGGGTCACTTTAGTTCCTCTAAATAGCCTCCATAGGGGACCAGGAAGATGGTTCAGGGAGTGGCTCAGAGCACCTGCTGTTCAATCTCAAGGACTGGAGTTTTTTGGCTCACAAATACCTGTAATTCCAGCCAAGGAAACTGAAACCCTCTTCTGGCTTCTGAACACAGGGTTGCACCCCCACTGGCCCATGGCTCACTTCCCCAGGCAAACACCCAAATCTTAACAGCAATGGAACAGGACAGAACAGTAGCTCCAATATCTGCAGGCTAGGTCTCCTTGAACAAATTACTTAGTCTTTCTGATCCTTGATGACTTCATCTGTAAAATGGAGATGTTTATTTCACCTACCTCAACAATGTGACAAAGACTAAGATGTGTGTAGAGTACCTAGCATGTCACATGTGATCAATCTGTTTTGAAACCTAAGACCAGTATGACCAGGGCTCATTTTGAGTACGTTGCAGGATCTGGACCATAGCTGTTCAAGTTCATGTCCAATAATTCAGGATGAGTCGGTTCATGCATGTCAAGATTCAACTAGAGAATCTACATGGGCTGCCATGCTCCACCTCAGCAGACTATCACACCTCTATTTGGCACCCTTCATTCTGTGGATAAACAGGCCTCCTCTCTGGTTCCACCTTAACAGTATATCTGGTGGGGTTCCTTCACATGCACCATCCTTAATCGAATCCTCCATCCACATCCAAACCCACATCCTCTGTCCTCCTACAGGCTTCCCTGGACCTACTGGTTCACCAGCTCCTTCCTGGTCCTTCTTCTCCTCTAGCTCAGATGCAACTCTTGCCTTGCTTCTCCCTTTGTGCCCATGCCCTCCCTACCCCTAGTCAGACCTAGCCCACCCTCAGCCAGTTTTCTGCCCCCCTCTCCTCCAAAAGAGTCATTCTTTTTGATAATGTTCTCCCAAAAAATTACATCTTCACAGTGTTTACCTCCAAGTTCTCAAGTTTCGCCATGCCTCACTTAAGGTATTGACTTTCCAATTCAGGCTAAATTATTCAGTAGCTCATTTTCAGTCCAACTCCTCTTTTCTTCAGGGCCAGCTCTCCAGTCACTGGTCTCCAAACAGCCTTCAAGTCTAAGGACGTGTTTACAATTCATGCTCTGCCGGACATTAAAGGGGTGATGGGGTGCACTCAGGGCTGACAGCAGAGCATGCTTGCAATTCTCAGCAGAGGGGTGGGCCCACGGGAGTTTTTCACAGAGAACAAAGGCCTATGCCTCCACTGCTGATGACCCAGATATCAGTGGTAGCAGAGGGTTCTGGTTTAAATGCATGACTTTTGCTAGAATGAATTTGCTCAATAAACCCTTTTCCGAGGACCCCTGAAGAGTTGCCCGACAGCTGATGGGAACAGCAGGCTCAGTTATCTGAATATCTTCATGATATTCAGTTAACTGTTGAAGGAAAAGAAAAGTAGCCAGAGGACTTCGGAGACAGCTCATTTGGTAAAGTGATTGCGTGGCATGAAGACACAAGTTCAAGCCCCAGTACCCACATAAAAAGCCAAGGATGAGGGCAGATACTTTTAACCTCCGTGTTGGGAAAACAGAGACAGGTGACTCTCTGGAGCTTTCTGGCCAACTGTCCTAACATAGTCAGTGAGCCCCAGGCCCCAGTAGGAGGCTTCTGGCCTATACACAGATGCGTGCGCATACACACACACACACACACACAGGAGCAGAGTGAGCACCCACAATCTGCATACACATGAACAGATGAATAGACAGGAGGAAAGAAGCCAGAAACCATTCCTGATGGGGAATCTGAGAGAACAAGCAAACAGGAAGTGGGAGCTTTCCCTCAGCAGTGCTCTGGCACGGGCTTCTAGAGTGGCGCCTTCCCTTCTGCTCCAGACTAGCCTTCCAGCTGCCTCCCAGCTCCTCACACTCCACCCCTGCACCTGCCTCTGATAGTCTTGCAACCCTTCCTTCCTGATGCTTCTCCCAAGACTTGGGCTCGTCCTTCTCCTCCTCCACGTTGGCCCTGGGCTCCCAATTGAGACTCATGCTGCTTAGGTTAGAACACAGGCTCTGATCTAGATCGGACTCAGGTCCATAGACATAGCAGGACAGATGATATGGTCAGCATGGGGGATGGGGGACTCCCCACTGAAAGAATGGAGGAGAGATCTTGCTACCTTAGACACGGCTGGCATCTATAATTTCATTTTCTTCTAGCACCAGCTCTAAGGCTTATTCTAATGACTCGCTCAAAAGATTGGCTCAGAAAAAGGCAGAATTGAGGGGGTACAGGACAAGGCCTATACAGGGCTTCTTTACACTCCATCAAAACTGAGACAGTGTTCCCAGTGATCACACAAAGGGGTTAGAAGCAAACAAAATGGTACCACAGAAGGTAGCATGTACAACAGCCAAGGAAAAAGATGGTGAGTCAGGATCGTGGATACCACACTGACCTATCTTTCTTTCTTTCCATCTGTGTATGTGTATAGGATGTGTATGTGTGAGAGTGTGTCTGCTGGTTGTATGTGAGTACACATGAATGTACATGCATGTGCACACATGTATGGAGGCCTGAAGTTGACACTGGGCATCTTCCTCAGTCACACTCTACTCTATTGAGGCAGCTCTCTTACTGATCCCAGAGCTCACCAATTCCATCCAGCTCAACAACTTACCAGAGGATCCCTTGCCTCTGCCTCTCAAGTGCTGGGATTGCAGGCAAGCCATGCTCACACAGATTTTACATGAGTTCGCAGATCTGGACTCTGGCCTTCATGATCACATAGCAAGCGCTTCATCCACTGATCCACACCCTCACCCCAAATCCAACCTTTTCCTTCTTGTTCCTTTCTCTTCTCACAATGCTGAAAACATACCACATCTGAGGGGACAGGACATCAAACTCCAGACACCTGCCATCATTTTCCACACTCCCTTCCTGAGAACCCTCAACTCCAGCAGAACCACCCTGGGCATACACCACTCTTTACCACAACCTTGGATCACAAGTTCAAGGCCAGCCTGGGCTATATAGTGAGACTCTACCTCAAAAATAAATAAATAAATAAATAAATTAGCAAACATATGAAAGAGAGGGAGGTGGAGATAGGGAGAGGGGTGAGAATATACTGTCGCTTTGGTATTAAATATTCCCCCAAAGTCTGCCTGTTAAAAGACTGTTCCCTACCCAATGGCACTATTGGGAGGCAGTGGAACCTTAAGGGGGGAGCCTAATGGGAACAATCTGGGTCACCATGTCATGACTTGGAAAGAGATAGTAGTACCTCATCCCCTTCCTCTCTCTTTCACTCTCTGGCCACCATGCACAAGTCAACTTTGCTCTGCCATGTATTCCTTTCCATAACATGCTGCCTCCCCACCAGCCCAAAGCAGTGGGGAAACCAAGCACGATCTAAGTCCACTGAAACGTTGGCCCAAACAACCTTTCTTCTTAAGTTCATTGTCTCGGGTATTTTATTGCTGTAGTAGGAAGCTGACTGTGATAGAGGGAGGAAGATAGGAGAAGAGGGGGGGAGAGGGAAGGAGGGGGAGGGAGTGAAACAGGAGAGGGAGAAGACATCTACAGCTGCACTCTCAGTACATGGATTCCTCTGAACCTAGTGGACCTTCAGTAAACAGGGGTTCTTAACACCCACAATCCCTGACTCAAGCACACCTAAATCCCCACCCTCGAAATTTCTTCATAAGCATCCCAAAGAAATCATTCACCTGTGAGTACAAGGCAAAATAACTAACAGTGAGGAAGTACTAAGCTCTGGAAGCTCCAGGTGAGAGCATCCCACATTACCACATACACATATACCACTGAGCAGCTCAGCAATGCTGAGAGCTATGCAAGCATCCATGCCCGGGGACCACCATAGTGCCTGCACCTAGAGAGAAGCAGAGCCTCCAAAAGGAATCAGTGAGACTGAGGTTGTAGAGATGGTTCAATTGTTAAGAGCCCTCCAGATCCAGAGGGTCCAACACTCTCTTCCTCCTCCAGCTCTACAAATACCCACAGACACACAGAAATCAAAAGAATTCTAAAAACTCAATGGGGCTGACTCCAAAACTCACCCCCCACTCTCTCTCATGAAAGATGTGTTGGCCGCCCACTCAAGAACCAAGAAGAGAGACTGGCAGGTTCACATCCACAGTCGTTCCAAACCAATGGAGCATATGAGGTTGTGCTTTCCCAACCCTGCCAGTTAGAAACCCTAAAACACACTTGACATTTTCTTGCTTTCTCAAGCTAATCAGTCACTGAACATAGTTTTCTGTTCCCTAATCACTTCATTCATTCCAAAGGACCCTCCTGTTGGCCTGATGCTTTGATAAGCACTTAAGAATGAAACATTACATCAAACACCTATAGCTGAGGAGTTCACAGAATGCTGGGAGAAATGTGAGGATACACTTCTACAGCTGTTCACATATTACATCTGTACTCATGGTAGCTAACCCTGGAATGAGTCAGAACTGTATATCTTAATCTTCACAATAATTCTGAAGATTTATTACCAAGCTCACTTCACACAAATAGAAATGCAAAGAATCAAAACAACTTGCAGCTATCAAGTACTGAAGCAGGGCAGATTCATCCAAAGTCTATCTAGAAGACAAGCTATTGGCATCAGTACTGTGGGGTTCCCTCCAAGTAATACAAGCCATATGATCAAAAAAAAAAAAAAAAAAAAACTAGATCCTAAGAATGGAAGGAGCAGTTAGATGAGCGCAGACAGGACCGCCAAGACTGCAGAGCGTGGTGCAGAGTCATGGCTACAGATGTTCAACATGGGAACATGCCTTGGGCATTAAGAGTCCCACACAGTATTTTGTGTATGTGGCATGTGAATATATGTCTGTTGGGATAAGTGAAGGCAAGAGGAAAGGTAGAGAAATGGCAGACATCCGGGGAGGGCTCAGCTTTTGTGGGGCTTCCTATCAGATCTCATTATTCCAGGGAAAACGAGGAGGGCACGAAGGAGTCAAGGTGCAGGGAGAATTGGAAGCCATTTGTGTTTTTAGAGCTATGGAGATAATTTCGGCTAGGCATGGTAACATGTGTCTATAACCTCAGCGCTTGGGAGGTGGAGGTGACAGGACAGACAGAGAGTTCAGGGCCAGCCTGAGCTTCACAGACAGCTCAAGGCTGACAGAACAGGACACTATATAAGACCCTGTTGCAAAAGAAACAAACGCCATTCTGCAGTGTGGAGGGGGAGCAGGGAGACTCAGTTTCTTCCAGAGGGTGGTACGTGTGAAGACACATAGAAGCGGAGTTTGTGTGTCTTTGGACGAGGGACTCCATTAAGTGACTGAAAATGGATCACACGAGTGCATTTTACACAGTCAGCTATGCTTGATCAGCCCAGTGAACTGCTTGCCCAGGTGGACACTGGGAAACTCTAGAAGAGAAACTTAGGAACACGACTCACACCATCCCAAAGACAAACCTGTGATGGCTAAGTTGGGTTGTCAACTTCGTTGGATTAGGAAACTCCCAGGGCATTAATGAGACACACCTCTGTGAGTATCTGTGAGGGTCTTTCTAGAGGGCATTAACTAGGAGGAAAGGCCTGCCCTAAAACCTGGGAGGCAAAGCCTTATGATTTTCCTCTCTCTGCTTCCCGATCTACCCAGATGTGAATATTAGCTCACACACTCCCACCATCGTGCCTTCACCCACGCGATGGACAGTTAGCCAGGGTGAAATCTTACCTCCTTTAAGATGCTCTCTGTCAGACGTTTTGTCTGAGCAACAAGAAAAAAAGCTGACATCTGTTGATAGTCTCCAACCTCTGTGGCTTTGTCTCCAGTCCTAAGTTCTGCTCTCACTTGCTATTTGTCTCTGGATTCTCGACACCTAACAACGAGAGTGGGACGCAGCGGGTGACAGTTAATGTTTGCTGAACTGCTCCATCCCAAGGGGCAAATGCTCCCTGTGTACCGCCCTTGACTGAGTGAAATCGATCAATGTCCTTCCCTTTTGTGACCCTGATGTGTTTCTCTCCGGACACAGCAAAGCTGGTCGTTTCTGCAGGACTTCCTGGCCACACTAGGGAGCATCGTGCTTCACCATCAGTGACAGTTTCCTCCAGACGCTCTTTCTATTGCCAGTGTCCCCTGGGTAATCAGAGCAAATATGTCTTTACTGCATCTATTTGTCACTTGGAACAAGTAGCGAGGCATCATGGAAAAATTCCTTACGTCCACATGGCTTTTCAGAATGAGTCTGTGAGTCACCATTTTCTCTACCCACACCCCTCTCTCTCACACACTGTGAACTAAAATGAGAAAAACCTTGAACTAAGAACCAAGATATTTCCATCCTGATCTAAGTTTTGATATGACTTGACCTTTAATAAGCAACTTGATCTCCATCTCCTCATTTGGGAAATGCGGGGAGTGATTCAGTGGTTTTCCAACATCATTCCTGGGGGATCAGAGTGGGGCTGACTGAGAGCCCACATATACCCAGGGCCTCCATGTTTTCATTAGGAAATACCTTCTGGGCGTATGAAAGGATTGTACCTCTCGGCCCCTTTGTAGTTTGGTGGACCACATGACAGAATTTGACCAGTGCATTCTGGTGGGAGGCACTGCGTGTCATTTTAACTAGAACATCTAATTGCCAACAAGATACTCTTCGGAGTTGTTGCTTGTGCTCCGCCACGGCTACTGGCAGTGTTTAAGATGATGGCTGCTCCTTCAGCTTGGGTCCTGGAGCTGAGCCCGAGCCCATCCATGGTAGCCATTTCACACAAGTGAGAAAAGTCTGATTATACTTCTAGATTATTTCTCGTTGCACATGACCTAGCAAATCCTTTCCCCCATGCCCCATCTTACAAATTTGCACACATTACCCAGCACACATCTGTTTTACATGTCACACTTCTATGGAAGATTCCGTTTAACTAAAGTGTCTGAAAGCTTATTTGAAAGCCACTGCGGTGTCGGTATTTTCAGGAGGCTTTCCCAGTCACAAAGGCACACACTTATAGAGATCTCTAGCTGTCTTCCCTAGTGTCTTCCCACACTTTGACTTCAGTTGCTGACCAGAAGCACCTCTTCATTCAGTAGGTACCTCCTGCAGAGTCTACTGTCACATACGGTTTTATGTTCACTTTTGGATATCAGGATGGTGACCTACTTTTCCTTTACCACACTCTCACTTCTCACAGTGATCACAGCAGACTTCCTGCCAATGTTGACAGGTCTACTCTGACAAGGTCAGGCCTGTTGCAAGCTGTCCCCACATCATCTCCAGTTCCTGAGACAGGAATAAAAATGTGTCCCCACTTTCAAGTTACAGTCTGGGTGTTTTAGTCAACCATTTTCTCTTACTCATCAGCGTTCTAAGAAAGTCTTCCCCAGAAAACTCACTGGTGTCTTATGGCTGACACATGTAAGAGCAACGTTCCTTTGCTAGACTGGTGACTTCCAAAATCTCTAGGGTCATCTAGAGGAGAAGGGTCCTTTGGTTGCTACAGATGGCTTAAAGCAAGAATTAACTGGAACCTGGGAGATAGGGTAAGTCAGAAGTTACCTAGCTTTGTTGCAACTAATAATCTAACACTGTCTCTCTAAGATCCTGTCGGCCGATCTGAGGGGCTGGCCTGGGACAGTATTTTTAATAAAATGACTATTATGAGATAGTCACAGATCCACAAATGGAAAAGTGTGAGCGCTGACTTCTAAGCTGTATTTAACCCCTGCAGTCTACAGTTAATTCCAAGTTCTAGAGTGTGCAAGAGACTCAAAACACTCAGTTAACGGTGCTGTGGAAGAAAGTACTAGCCATTACTAAACATCTTCCTCTTGGGGTCAACAGAAGCTAGGCAGTAAAGGAGCTAAGAAAGCATCTGGCCTGTAAGGGCTCAAGATGGTTCCAGGAGGATCTCCTGGCACCTGGGTGTCCACTCGGGGCACAGAGCAGATGAGATGTTATGGTAAGAGAACCAAGCTGAGGTCCTTAGCCAAGGCAGGTGCCATAAGTGGAGCCCAGGGTGAGAGTGAGGAGGTGGTGGATGCAGCGGCAGCCGGAAGAGAGCTCAGAGTGAGTCCTAGACAGACACAGTGGCTTAGAAGTGGGGAACCAGGGCGAGCCAAAGGGACAAGCTGGAGTGAGCCTTCCTGGAGGAAGAATAGGGAGTTCCTCGGTGCTGGAGCCCACGAATACTGGGCTGGACTTGAATGTAAAGTAACAAAGTAAGCAGGAGTGGGAGGAAGCCAGCAGGGGACTCTGTCACCCCCAGAGAACCAAGAGCTGAACCTAGTCAATCTGACTGTTAAAGGATCGACTCCATGAGGCAGAAGGCAGAGACTAAGTTAAAAACCGGGAGTTGACAGAAGCCTGAGTGGAGTGGAGGATACAACAACATGTGCAGGTGTGGCAGTCTGTCTGTCTGCAGCTGTGACAATGTTCTCAGTTTGTGGTTCCTCAGGGTGGGGTATGGGTTGGTCTGGTTGAAGATAAGTAAAGAGGCAGGTAGTGGCCTCTCCCAGTGGACCATAGAGAGGTTGCTGTGTACCCAAAGCCTCCTTTCACAGCCAGAGCTCAGCTGAGGCCCGTTCCTCTTCCTCTCACTTGGCAACAAAACGTTGGAGCCGTCGGTTGCCAAGCGCGGCTCTGAGGAGTTGGGGTAGGTAGCTGGTATCACCTGGGCTATTCCTGGCTATTCCTAGGTTGTTATTTGGTAACAAATCCCAGCTTAATGGAGACAAAAGGCTTTAAGAACAAGGAACGACCGAATGCTCTTTCTCCTTGCCTCCATTTTCCTCTCATTATCCAATGCCTTTGCTGAAACAATGGCTACGGCCCAGCAAGTCCATGAGGTTGTGTTAATTATTTCTCATCACGAATTTGGGCACATCCTTTTCCAATTAAAAATTCTTTGTGCTCAAGGAGAAAATAATTTAGGGCTCATTACCAGTTTTGTGTTTGAATCGGCTAACAGAATGTTGTAGTTAATGGAAGACTATGGCAGAACGGGGCCGGAAGTTTGAAAGATGGATTCTAATCCCAGTTCTGAGGTCCTCCATTCAGTCACATGATCTAGAGCAAATCACTTCATCTCTTCAGGCTTTTATTTGCTTCTTAATAAGAGAAGGTTATTGAACTAAATGTCCTTCCAATTCAGGTACTGTCAGGACCTTAGGATTCCACAAGCCCGGATTTCACATCCTTCCCATCGAACACAAAGACCAGGCATATGGGAGAGGCTCCAACTTTGCCCAGGTGGGCACAGACTTGTTGGTTGAATGGAGGGAAGATAGAATGATGACCCATGGCACTGCCCATGAAATAGCTACCAGCCCAACGTGAGGAACAGCCCTCAAGCAGGGGATGCAAGAAGCACAAATTCAGAGAATCAGGGGGACTGGTGCTGAGCCCTGCGCTGTGGATGTAAATCCTCAGCATCCGCAGGCCCCGAAGGACCACTGCCACATCACACCAGCCCCCGCGACAGGTCCGGAAACTGAGGGTGGGAAGGGCCACTTGCCAAAGGGCTCAGATATTATAACTAGCAAGACAGAGCTGGAGGCTCTCTTCTGTTTCTCCCCATGCATGTCTTCTGTCTCACATCTCTCCAAAGAACCGCAAAAAAAGAAAATAAAGCTGCCGTTCTAGACAAGGGTCCAGAGTTGGTAAGCAACATGAGTTGGCGGCAATCTAATACTGCACCAGAACACTCCCCCCGAAAGGTTCTGAAAGACACCTTCAAGCCCTGCTCTTAGTCTGTGCTCGCCAGCCTCCCACCTCCACATGCAGCTGAACGGCAGAGCAGTAGGCTCCACACACACATCCCCCAAGAGAAGATCAGAGGCCAATTGGCGAGGTCTTCTGGGAGTCATTTCAAAGAGACGTTAGTTTATCAAGAATGTCACCAGCAGTGGCGACTGTTATAGTCCCCTCCTCACCCCCAAATCATGGAAATTCCCCTCTCCATCTGGTCAGTGGCTTCCTAAGTGACATTCTCATGAGCAACAAACTCCCTGATCAGCAGACTTCCTTCCTCTAACACAGAAACAGAAAGCCCGGGTCAGTAAACCAAGCCCCTGAATTACCATGTACCAGATTCACCCCCGGGTCAGTAAACAAAGCCCCCGAATTACTATGTACCAGATTCACCCCCATAAAATCCTGTCTTCACTAGGTTACCTCTTGTGGCTCTCTGTAGCTTCTCCTTAGTCAATTACTGGGTTTCCTTACCCAACACAAAGGGCCTTTCCTTGCCTCAGATGAAGAGTTCCTACTCTGATTCACGGCTCTTGGAACTGATATGCAACAGTACTGGTCACTCTCACTGCTTTGACTAAACACCTCACAAGAAATACCTGAATGGATGCCGTGTGTGTTCTAATTCTATTAGAGTTTATGGCAGGGAAGGCAGCAGTCAGCAAGCAAAGAATGGACAGGAAATAGGCCAGACTATGACACCCGAAGGGCTGCTCCAGTGACCCACTTCCTCCAGTGAGGCTCTAAGGAGGTCTACAATCTTCCAAATCAGCAGCACCTGGAGACCAAGGGTTCAAACGCAGGAGCCTGTTGAGACATTTCACATTCAAACCACATGCCCCCAGCTTGTGATGCCTGGAATTGCAAGGCTATTGTCAATCAAGGGTTAGTTCCTGTTATCCGTGCTAGACAGAGCAATGCCCCCCAAATGTTTCCACTACTTTTCTCATGGCCTGTGGGGGGCCGTTCTCGGGTTCCTCGTGGCTTTACCCAGCAGATCCACATAGAGGATGATTAGGACCACGGGCCTGAGTGCAGGTGTCTGAGATGGTCTGCACTTGGCTGTGCTGGGGGAGGAGGTCATTTGCTCCACCCCCTTGGCGTCTCTATAAAAACCCTGGGGCAGAGACAGTCGGGGCCCGTTGGAAAAGGTTCCAGGCTCTCCCAAGGCTATCCTTTATTTTCTATCTGTTTATCTCCGCGATATTCTCTGCAATAAGTCCTTCTATCTAATATTTCCTGCTGCTCACACTCAAGAAAACTCTGGGAAGCTGTGGGGGTGGTGGGTAAACGCCCCACAATGGCCAAGATGAAATTCCTGACAAACAATTTACAGGAGGAAAGGTTGGTTTGGTTTAGTCTAAAGCACAGAGTCCATTGTGGCAGGGAAAGCAAGGCAGCTGGACTAGCACAGTCGATGGAGATGGGAACTTGCAGATGGCCATACACTGGCATCAGACAGGGAACTCAGAGCTCAGGACTGGAAACAGGCACCAAGCTCTGGCCTTCAAGACCCACCACTAGTGGCTTGTGTCCACTACCCTGGTCCTATAGCCCAAAGGATTCCACAGTCTCCCAAAACAGTGCCATCCCCTGGACACCAAGAGTTCAAACACACAGATCTGTGGGGAGTTTTACAGCCAATCTGTACCAGATGTTTCCATTCTAACTTCCAGAAGCTGTGAATGCATTATGTCCATGGCCAGGAGAGATGGTAGTATAGATACACTTAAACTTGATAACCATCTGACCTTAAGTTAAAGAGTGTATACCAAGTTAGCCAATGGAGAACAGTGTGATCAGAAAGAGGCCTGCAATTGAGAAGGAGGGGGCAGAAGAGCCAGGACTAGAGGGAGGGCACCATGACAGTCCATCATCCCCCAGTGCTAGTTTTCAAGATGGAAAGGGACAACGAGGCTAAGAGAAGAGGACGCCTCATGCTAGGAAAAGAAGTGTACAGAGTCTTCCCTAGATCCTCCCAAAGGAACACAACTCTGGTGACATCTTGATCTGAACCCACTGAAATTCATTTCACACTTCTGGCCTCCAGTGCTAGTAATCAAAGATAGTAATGACAGATACTGAAAGTCATTCACTTCTAGCTACACAATAGTAAGTATGGGACAGGATGTAAACAGCCAAATGCTTTTTTAAAATAACATTTATTTTATTTTATTTTATTTTATTTTATTTTATTTTATTTTATTTTATGTGAATGGCTGTTTTGTTGTATGTATATCTGTGTAACACATGCATGTCTCTTGCCTGCAGAGGTCAGAAGAGGGTATGAGATCCCCTGGGACTAGAGTTATAGATGGCTGTAAACCGCTGTGTGAACCTGGGTCCTCTGGAAGAACAGCCAGTGCTCATAATCACTGAGCCATCAAGTCAGCACCCCAAATGATTTTTTCAGACTGGATGGATGAATGAATTAAAGTGAAAACAATTTGAAAATTCATCAATTAATTAAACAATGATAATGGATTCCTAATGATAAAAACAAAAACAAAAACACTAACCCCAGATTTTGTGCCTGGGGGTCTCAGACCATTAATGCTATCAGAATGACGTACTACGGGATCGTATGACGGCTCAGCTAGTAAAAGCACTTGTAGTCCAGCCCGACAGGCAACCTGAGCTTGATCTCTGGGACATAAAATGGTAGGAGAGAAGAAGTTGTTCACTAACCTCCATGTATTCCATGTACACACTGTAGCATGCATGAATGCACCCACTCACTTCACATACATACACAAATATATACAAATTATTATATATTCACATATATCACACACAAATATATTATTATATATTGGTTATATATTTATATATATAAAGAACATATATTAATATATAATATAATGAGATACTTGTGTGTGCTTTTATTATTGTTTTATATATATTTTTTAAAATAACATAGTTATATGCATATTTGTGTGTAGTATATATGAATATATATAATATGTATATTATATATATAATAAAAACTTTAAAATGAAATACCATAGACTGGGTTTTTAGTAAAATTCCACCTCTTGTCACAGTCCCGGGCCTGGGAAGTCAGCAGCATGTCCCAGCATCACTCTCGGCAGCTCCTCACTGTTGGGAGCTGCTCCCTTCATTCACTGGGTCACCACAGAGCCATGGGTTGGGGTGCGGGAGGAGCAGAGGCCTCGGGCACACTGAGACTCCCAGATACACTTCCTGGATGACTTTTGCCCCTTGGGGTGAATGCCTAGATGATTTCTGCCCCTTGGGGTGAATGCCTTGGGTATCTCAGTGGAGATTTCATTTCTCTGGTGAGTGAAGTCTTAAGGCTGCTAAGAAAGCCTGCCCCAGGCACAGAAGGGAGACTGTGGCAACGATTCTTTAGCTCCTTACTGCTCAGTGCTGAGTGTGTTAGATCCCCGCTGCCCCTTACTCGGGGTGCGGAACATGATCAGAGCTGCCGCTCCACAGATACACTCATTCTAAAAAGACGAGAACGGAACACAGAGCGAGCGTTCCGTCTCCCTCCCACTGGCCTCACAGTCTCTCTACAGCTCTCCTTGTACTAAGAAGTGTGCATTAAACTCTCCTTCTATTTAAATCTTATTTTTACTTATGCATTTGATCCTTCACTAATCCACAAATGCAAAAGGGATGGGGGAAGCTACGGGCACCAAAATGTGGTCATTATAGTACTGTCAATGAAAACGGCATGCTATGTGCCAAACAGGATATAGGATTTGGGTTCATATTTTTCAATTTGGCTGGTGGATAAGTGCATAAAAATATATTTGATAGTGAAAGTATAAAATGTAGGTACAAATAAAAAGTAAAAGAAGATACATTATCTAATCAAAAGTATATTCAATTGTCCATGTTAGCATTCAGGCATCTGTACTGGCCTGCCCTTAGGGTCCTGACAGGATATATCCTCAGCTGCAGCCACTAAGAGCAACCCCTGCGCGCTTTCACTGTTTCCTGTCTCTTTTTCTTTCTCTTCCTTCGCTCTCATCCCCAGGGACTGGTCTTTGCCCCCTTCTCACCCCTCCTCTCAATAAACTTCCTGTTAATATTCTGATCTGCCCCTTGAAATCCCACCCCTTGGTGCCTCCCTGCGTCCTGACGTAAAAGCCTCATCTGAACAATAATTCATAACATTGGCACCCAACGTCACCAGGCATTCCCACTGCTTTCTCCTGCCCACCAGCAGTCTGAGGAGCTCTGGGATCCTGAACCACCCACCATTTCTCAGGCTGGAGCACTGACGACTCTTCACCCTACCAGATCGGTAAGATTCCTCCCTTCTCTTCTGGCCATTTTCCCACAAGTGCGGATTTGTCTGGTTTCCCTTGCTGGTACCTGTGTCTTTCAGGCTCTAAGCCCCTCGGCCCCAGTCCTATATGACAGCATATGGAGATGGCTTGTGCTCACTCAATTCCACGGCCCAGAGCCTTTGTTTTGACGGTCCATTGGCTATCTTGCACTGTTCATTAGTCCCCGATGACTCTCTGGAACACTGGAGGTCAGATTCCTCTGTTTCGCTTGCTGGTACCACATGTCTTTGGGGCTCATCGCCCTTCGGCCCCTATCCCTATGTGATGGCATATGAACACAGTCTGTGCCTTCTCAATTTCATGGCCTATAGCCTTTGTGACGATGGCCCAAAGGAAGGAAATAAAAGACACCAGAAATCAGTAAAACACAAGACAAACAAAGAGAACCAATTAAATTAAAATTTATGTTCTTAAAGATACGATTTTTTTAAAGTCTGGATTTGAGAGATAGCTCAGCAGTTAAGAGAGCACTTGCTGTTCTTGCAGAGAACCAGAGTTTGGTTCCAGCACACATATGATGGTTCAAAAGTGCCTGTAAATCCAGCTCTAGAGGATCTAATGCCTTCTTCTGGCCTCCTTGAACATCTGCACTCATGTCACACACACACACACACACACACACACACACACACACACACA
>CABHPQ010169181.1:0-23775 GCA_902168405.1 Peromyscus aztecus | reverse complement strand
CGTGAATTACTAGTATCTATAATAAGACCTTGTTATAGAGTAACAAATACGACTACTAACCACAGCTAAGTGATAAGCACCTTGAGTAAAGCAGAGGGCCTTCCACAGGGACCTGGATAGAACAAGATCTCTGCCCACAGGGAGGACTTCTCAGAGGGCTCAAGGTCCTCGGCAGCACTGGCTCTGCCTGCTTCTGCAGCAGATAGCTTTTGATCAAGAGCTGCAAAGACCATCCCTGTCTCTGAGAGCTTCCACTCACACTCTGGGCATGCCTGGGCCTCACAACTGTGGAAGTCTTTAAAACTCTTCCCACATACGTTCGTATGCTGCTGGTACTGTTCCCTGGAGAATCCTAATACACACTTCTAATTATTTCACAACGAAAAGCAAAAATACTTGCCCAAACAAAGATATGTAGTCAAGTGTCCGAAGAATTTATTAGGCTATTGTGGAGGGGGGCATATGTTCATTAACTATGGTATAACAGGCTGCGGAGGTGGCTCCATTAAAAAAGTGTTTGTATTGGTTGTTGTTTGTTTGTTTTAGTTTTTTGGGGTTTTGTTTGTTTGTTTTTGTCAACTTGACACAAACTAGAGTCATCTGGGAAGAGAGAACATCAACTGAGAAAATGCCTCCAACAGACTGGCCTCTAGACAATTTTGTGGAGCATTTTCTTGATTAATGGTTGACGTGGGAGGCCTTAACCAACTGTGGGTGGTACCACCCCTGGGCAAGTGGTCCTGGGTGAATAAAAAATAAATAAACTGAGCAAACCATGGGGAACAAGCCTGTAAGCAGTGTTACTCCATGGTCTCTCCTTCAGTTCCTGCCTCCAAGTTCCTTCCCTGACTTCCCTCAATGACCCTCTCCTCTCCAGGTTGCTTTTGGTCATAGCATTTATCACAGCAACAGAAAGCAAACCAGAACAGTGCTTAATTTTCGAGCATGAGAACCTGAGTTCAAATCCCCAGCAAGTGTGGTGGTGCGCGCGCGCGCGCGCGCGCACACACACACACACACACACACACACAATCCCACTGCTGGGGAGGCGGAGATAGGAGGATCCCTAGGGCTTGCTGGCACCACTCAATCTGGATCAGTGAGCTCCCAGTTCAGTGAGAGGCCCTGTCTCAAAAAACAAGGTGGAGACTGTAGCACGCTTTCTTCTGGGCCACCAACCAGCTCCCAAATCATGACACAGAGACTTAGTATTAGTTATGAATGCTTGGCCTTATCTTATGCTTGTCTCACTAGCTCTTATAACTTAAATTAACCTGTTTCTCTTCAACTATATTTTGCCTCAGGGCTTTTTATCTTTCTTTCATTCTGTATGTCCTACTCCATGTCTGGCTAGCTGGCCCTGAGTGTCTCCCTCTCCTTCTCCCTTGTTCTCTCCCCTCAAGCCTAGATTCTTCCTCCTACTTATTCTCTCTGCCCGCCAGACCCACCTATCCCTCTACCACCCAGCTACTGGCTATTCAGCTTTTTATTAGACCAATCAGGTGACTTAGGCAGGCAAGGTAAGACAGCAACATATCTTAACATAATTAAACAAATGCAGCATAAACAAATGTAACACATCCTTGCATAGTTAAAGTAATATTCCACAACAGGAGAGCAATTGAGGAAGACATGAGACATGACCTCTGGGTTTGCATACATGCATGCACACATGTGCACATGCAGACACATATACAAACACTGTGGTGCAACTATGCAGTGACTCCACACACAAGAATGAATGCTGAGTAAAGGAAGACACACCCTCAACTCTATAAGGTACACATTGCATGATTCCATTTACAGGAAATTCTAGAAAAAAAAAGCCAACTGATAATGATAGAAAGCAGATCAGCAGCTGTTGGGGGTAATTTATGGAATTGTGCACCTAAAATTGAGTGATTACATTGTATATAAATTACACCGAACAAATCTGATTTCTAAAATAACAATTTAAGAAATATTCCACTCCCACGGCATCAGCTAGAAAATACAGCCTATTATTTTTTATTGTGCTTTTATTATGCAAATGAACCTGCTTTTGACATCATATTCCAATCATCTCAGGGAGTCTGATTTTATCTGGAGATTCTCCCTCAAGTCTGAGGCATGCTTACAAGCTAAGTCCACAAACTCTGAGCTATTTAAAAGCTGCCCCTGGCCAGAAGGTGAGAAACAAGACTTGAAAATGCCTCATGTGGAGGGAACGGGATGGTCCAGCTGGGGAAGGAACGGAGTGTGAGAGCAGTGAAAGAGATGCCTTGATAGAGGAAGACATTATGAGGTAAGGGGGAAACCTGATGCTAGGGAAATTACCAGGTGCCCACAGGGATGATCCTGAGACTACTAGCAATGGTGGGGAGGATGCCTGAACTGGCCTTTCCCTGTAATCAGATTGGTGACTACCTTAACTGTCATCATGGAGCCTTTATCCAGTAACTGATGGAATCGGATGCAGAGACCCACAGCCCAGCCCTGGGCCCAGCTCCAGGTGTCCAGTTGAGGAGAGGGAGTGGGGGATAGTATGAGCAAGGGGCGGGGGTGTCAAGATCATGATGGGGAAATCTACAGAGACAACTGAACCAAGCTTGTGGGAACTCACAAACTCTGGACAGACAGCTGTAGAACCTGCATGTGGGATACAGTTGTGTGCTTTGGTCTGTTTGGGGAGCCCCTGTTAGTGGGATCAGGATCTGTCCTTCATGCATGAGCTGGCTTTTTGGAGCCTGTTCCCTATGATGCTGGGGGTGGGCGGTGTTGGTCCTGCCTCAACTGAATGTGCCAGGCTTTGTTGACTCCCCAGGGGAGGCCTTGCCCTTTTGAAGGAGTGGATGGGGAGGTGGGGGGAGGGGGGGACAGGGAGGGGTAGTGGGAGGAGGAATGGGAGGGGAAGCTGTGGTTGGTATGTAAAGTGAAAAAAATTAAATAAATAAACAAATTGTAATTTAAGAAAAGAAAAAGAAAATGGTTCATGTGGGTAACGCCATTTCTTCCAGAGCACATCACCATCCCCACCTCTGCCCAGCACCACAAGGATGAACACAGCATGGCAGCCCACAGTCTGAAAGAAGGTCCTCCCTCCATGCACCCTGCCTATGATGGTGGAGCCCAGCAGTTTGGAACAGTCTCCCTGGAAGCCCGGGGGAAGACTCTCTGTGCCTGGCACTGCCATTCCAGATCCATCATCCACAGAGGACAGACCCAGAAGCACTGCTCCCCACCAGGATTTCTGATGTTTCAACATCTATTTGCTCAATTTGAAGTAGGGGGTGTGGCTTTAGCTGTTGGATGGACAGGGCCTGTGGGTAGGATCCAGAGGGACTCTGCCACCCAGGGAACACTCCCCATGCCAGCTCTCCACTGGACCCTCCCATTTGGGAGCACACAAGAACAGAAGAACCTCCACACCCCATCCCCAATCTCAAACAGCTCCAGTTCCCACCTTGGAAGTAATCATTTCCCAAAATGAATGACCTTGCCTTCTGGTTAAACCTCACCTTGTTACCATGGAAAAGATGGGGATGGGGATTGACTTTACTATGTCCTCTCAATGCCACAGCAGACCTTTATATCATTATGATAAAGTTTGCAGAACTCTTCTAACAACGTGGCAAATGATGACTACATGTTGTGAGCAAGTTTGGCAGCCATGACTAGAAACTATATTTAAAAACGTGTACATAGAAAAACCTAGAAGGAAATACACCAGCTGATAACTGTGGCATTAGGATGGGGGTTTGTTTTCTGCATTCGAATCTTCCTGCAGACCTCTTTACAAGTTAGACACACAAATAAATGCCCCTTTGATTAGCCTGGCCTCCTTGGTTGCTAGTGATAGAAGCTTTTCCCAAACAACTGTTGCTATATGGTTGAGACATCCAGTCCTGTGTATATGCACATTCTCACCCAGATGGTCCCCTTCCCAGGCCCCTTGAGTTAGCTGTTATTCATTTGCTGGCCTCAGTCTTACAGAAAAGACAAGACTTTCCTCCAGGGATAGGGGACATGGACACCAGTGACACCTTGTTTACTCTCTTACTATGTTTACCTGATAGAATACTACTCAGCCATAAAGAAGAATGGAATCCAATAATTGGTAACTGTATGAATGGACACCAGAGTACATTACGGTGGTTTGAATGAGTGACCCCCCATAGTCTCATATATTTGTTCACTAGGTCCCTAGTTGGTGAAACCATTTTGGGAAGGATTAGAAGGTTTGACCTTGTTGGAGAAAGTGTGTCACTGGGGTAGATTTTGCGGTTTCAAAAGCCCATGTCAAGCACAGAGTCTCTCTCTGCCTATGGTCAGGATATAACTCTCAGTTACCGCCCCAGGGCCTGCCTTCCTGGCTCCGTTCTCCCCACCACGATGGTCATGGACTCACCCTCTGAAACTGTCAGCAAGCCCTCAGTTTAATGCTTTCTTTAATAAGTTACCTTGGCCGTAGTGTCTCTTCATGGTAATAGAAAGGTAACTAGGACAGTTGTGTTTAGTGAAACCAGACACAGAAGGACAAACACCACATCTTGCTCACTCATGTAAAGCCCAAGTCAACATCACATAGGTACAGAACAGAAGAATAGTAACTAGAAATGGGGAAAGTAAATGAAAGGAAATTTAGAAGGACTTCTAGGAGCCAGAAAGAGTGCTGGGGAGAGTGGGGGAAGATGACCTAGGTCATGAGAGATGGATGGGCACAATCAATGCATAATGGCTATACATATGGAGATATCACAGTGAACACCTTTAAGTTGTATGACTAATACGTATTAACTTTTAAAATACTTTTAAAAAAAGAAGTGGAGTCATGGCTGTAACACTCCAATGAAATGGTCAAGAGGCCTTTAGAACCAATTCACCAGATCAGTTTGGAAACAGCTAGATTGCTGTAAGGGAAACCTAACTGGTTCTGGCAGGAACTGAAAAGATCAGAAAGGTGGACAGTCACAGTATAAGCTGATGAGGTCTCAGTGGGCCCCAGTCACAGAAACCTCAATAACAGAAAGCCTGTGGGAAAGGTGAGAGAAAACTGTATTTGGTCAACTTGTTCCTCTCTGACCCATCCATCACTTCCATGGGTGGAAGGCCTAGACAGACTGTGCTCAGAGAAATTCAGCACTGTGGTGGGCATTCTGGGTCCAGGGAGCAGCAGGGGTCAGATGCGAGACACAGAGGGGTATGCACTTGGCAAAGCAAAGGAGACCTACCATGCCTCCATCACAGTGTCTCCTCAAGCTTCTAACCCATGTCTCTCCTTTTCTCTGCTAAACATCTTCCAAAGCAATCAAGCATCATCTCCAAACCATTGTAATTACTGGCTGTAAAAAGAAAACTGAACAAAATGTTCCTTAGAGCCTGCCCCATCTACAGTTGGTGGCTTCACACCCATACCTCGTCTGTTCAAGTCTTACCTGGAAAAAAAAGAAAAAGACACCATTAGGGTTGAATTGAACTGGTGATGACCACCTGACCCCGCCCCCCACCCCCAAGGCAGCCAACCAGTATGCTGGTGAGAAATCTGACTTTGTGGAGCTGGGAAGATGACTCAACGGGTAAAGTGTTGTGTAAACATGAGGACCTGAACTTGATCCCTAACAACCAGATAAAGAACATGATATGGTGGCTTCTGCTGGCAGTCCTAGTGCTGGGAATGGAGACTAGAGGATGCCTGGGGCTCACTGACCAGTTCATCCTAGCCCAATAAGCTCTAAGTAACAGTCACAAACTCTGTCTCAAAGACCAAAGCGAATGTTGTCTGAGGAATAAACACCCAGAGTCGACTGCTGGCTTCAATACACATACATACACACACACACACACACACACACACACACACACACACACACATATCCACCATCTCAGCCCTCCGCATACATACATGAAAAAGATGAAAAGGAAAGAAACCTGACCTTGCACCAAAAGATGAACAGACTCTGTCCTGGGAACTTGATATGGGACATGAGATCGCCAAAGGTTGGTGGAGAAAAGGTCCTGCAAATTGAAAGTGATGGCAGCCATTTGCAAGTTGATGTGCAGAAGAGGCTGTATTGTGGAGAAAGAGAAATGGGCCACAATGAGCAAAAGAGGAGAATCTATGCCCAGGAGACAGAGAGGGAGGGTGGAGCCAGCTGTTGGGTCCTTCTCCCCTGGTACTCAGCTGCACAGAGTCCATGGCCTCTGATTTGAGAGCACAGAATTCTTGCCATCAATATGTATCTTCTCCTGAGGAACTTGAATGAATTTTGTTTCCTTGCAGCCAAAGGGGCCATAATTTGAGCAACAACACATATTTTTTTTAATCATCTCCCAACACCACACAGTAGCTTATTTAAAGGCAAGCCCTGAGTTTTATTTCATTGGCATGATTCAACTCATAGCAGGATGGAGCAGTATGAAAGTTGGTTGCAATAGAGGAAGAAAGGAAGGAGGAAGGGAAAGATGGAGGGAGGGAGGGAGGGAGGGAGACAGGAGGAAGGGAGGGAGGGAGATGACAGCTTACTAGTAGAACAGTGAATGGCTTCTTTTCCCTGTCCTATTTCAGTTCCTTTTGTGAAATAGCTTTTCTTCCTCCCTCTGAAACTCAGCTGAGATTTAAAAACCCAGGATCCCACCCCAAACCCACTGAAGCAGAACTATGAGGCACAGGAGCTCAAATAGGTTCTCCCACTTGGGAATGTTAGTTGGTTAGTTAGTTGGTTGGTTGATTGATTTCCTGAGACAGGGTCTCATTATATAGCCCAGGCTAGTCTCAGACTCACTATATCATTCAGGATGGCCTCAAACTCACTGCAATCCTTCTGTCTCAACCTCAGGAGTACTAGGATTATAGATGTGAGTCACCATGCCTGGCAGCCATTGGATGGTAGAAAGGTTGGTAAATTTCCACACTTGATGGCCCTTCTGAAGTCTGACTTTCAGTTCTTTCTCAACCCTATGGCTATTCAATGTCCTTCTACAGACTTTTCTGTTTCCATAGGCAAAGTAAATTTCTAGAACCTCCCATGTAAGAATCCTCTCTGATAGAGGGCAGCTGGTTCCTCCCTCATGCATTTAGAATGTCTTGAGTAAGTCATTTTTGGAGAGCACAGAAAAAACAAATAGAATGTGTCTGTAATATGTTTACACCTCCCCCAAGGCAGCCTCTCTCTGGCTTGCATGTAAGAAGTACCATCAGGGCTGCCTTATTTCACTTCCCCCTCACCCTCATCTTCTGAGGCACTCTCTAGGAGAAGCCATTATCATGAATTTTGAAGGACTTCTATATGCTTGGAAATGTAGGCAACTGAGGCTAACTGTTAGCAAGGGAAACCCTCCACAGCGATGTAAAGCACACTTCCTTGCTTAGGCATGAAGGATCCATTTCCTGTCTAAGAAGACAGTTCTCATCTTGTCTGGTGTCTGAGTTCTGATGGCAGTCCCATTCTGTCCCTTTGGATCAGCTTCCTTCTTTGTAGGGAAGCAGTGTTTAGGGAACTGGCCCTGATTCTCTGGGGACTTTGGGTTCCAAGACTATTGTCTCCTCTCAGTATCCTGCTCATTATTCTATTTTGCTGAAGTACTTGGAATGAGAGCTTTGGGGAGGGATCTGTATAATTATATGAATGAATAGGCACATTCATTTGAAATGTTTTCAGATTCCCTAGAATGGAATCTTATGTTCCTGCCTTGGAAAAACACTCTTAAAGAGGGAAACAGTGTGTTGGAATGTCCTTCTTAATCCAAGGGTACTTCATAGGTGGGGGGGGGGGAAACCTATTTTCCAGAGTAGGTTCTTTCCTTCCACCATGTGGGTTCCAGGAATTGAAGTCAGATCATCAGGCTTGGCAGCAAGCATCTTTACCTACTGAGCCGTCTCACCAGCCCCACTTCAGTTCATTTGAGTCACCCAGTTTGTGATTCTTTTGTTAAAGAAGCCCCAGGACACTAATTCAAAAATACTGTCATCCCTCTGCTCTGTTAGATGGAAGATTCCCTCCCTACAGAAGCTGAGCCTACTCCTTGAGTCCTTGTCCCCTTTCTGGTAGGTGGTCTTTTTTCGCTCTCCCAGGTCTCCCATGTCCCTTGTGCTGAGTCAAGCAGCCACACACAGAGGCTTCAGTTTATAGAGTCAGCCTGGCAAGTTTCTGCTCCAAGAACTGTTTGACATGGTGACCATGGCAACTCCCAAGCCAAGTAAACACTGAATCTCCCACCTTCTTCTTTCACAGAAGTGCAGGAAAGATTTCTGGAAGGGACCAGGGAGGGATCACACTAGACCTGTACAGCAATCCAGAAATCCCAGAGCCCTGTGTGCTGTGTGTGATAGTTTCTAATGATGCTCACAGAAAGACGTTGAGCATCAGGTATAGTCCCAGAAACAGCATGGGGTGCCAGACAGGGTGTAGGTGGAGAGAGTTCAGCAAGGCCCAAAGTGCTGATGGCATTCAGACATGCTCCACATCAACACATGAAACAGAAGAGGGAGTGGAGGAGCCCAACTCCTCTACCATGTGAGGAACTGAAGTCTCCTGATTGATGGGTAGGGAGCTGGACTCTGTGTGCTGAAACACAGCACCAGAATCTGACTGCCCAGTCCAAGCAATATTAGCAGAATGTGATTCAGGGGCTGGGCTCTGAGGAAGAGGATTACAGTGTCTATACATGGGTCAAGGGTCCAGACAAGTGTAAGGACTCTACTCTGAGAAAGTATATAGACAGGGAGACACAGAAGGGTGAAGCTGGAGAAGCAGGAAGGAGGAAGGTACTCCCGACTCTACCTGAGCTCAGTAAATCCTAGGTCTGGTCCAACTAACAAATATTCTTGAACCTGTGCTGTGTTTGAGCTGGATTCCTTCTAGGAATGCAGGGCACTGCGATTCGGGCTTTTCCTCAGAGGTTCTGATGCAGCCAGGAAAACAGTTCCACAGGCAAATAAGCACAATTCAGTACCTTATGCAGTAAATTGGGCTGTGAAGAAAGAGCTGTGAGATCATGGGAGGCAGAACTATAGCTTGGCTAGGAACTTGGGCACAGCATGCACTCCTCATACAGTGGCCTAGATAAATTATAAAACAAAAGAGAAAGTGGTATTCTATTACTGCTCCTCCTCGGCATCCTCAGCCTGGGTCTGCACTTCCTTTTACTGTTGCTGTTTCTTGGTCCGCTTTGAATCACCAACTTCAAACTCAAATCACCATACTGGAGCCACACATTGTTAGATTAATTCTTCATCAGAGTTCAGTGGATTTCCATATTGCAGCAGGCACACTTAGAGAACTTTGATGGTCTTTGTCATATGGAGGAAGATGACAGGTCTGTGATCAGTGACTACATGCCCTGGGAACTTGTCTCGGGTGGCCATCCCTCAGGCTCACTTGGTGAACCTATATACCTTTCACTAATACATGGGAAAAACATAAAACAATGGAAACTGCTAGGATACTTTTGCACTTCCCCAGTTTACTGTCTCCTCTCCTCACAGTCCCCTGCTGTGACTTCTACTGATTGGGCAGTGTCTTGTAGTTCCCCAGCCCTCACTAGAGTTGCTCAGTCCACGCACATACACCTGATCCAAACAGACCAATATGGCGCTTCCTTCCCAGACTTTGAAAGAATATATTCTGTTGGTAGAAATGTAAATTGATACAGACACTGGGAGGAACAGTAGGGTGTCTTCAAAACCTGAAATAAAGCTGCTGTATAACCCATCTGTCCCCCTTCTGGGTACATCTCGAAAGGAAATGAACTCAGCCTGTGTAAGAGACACCTGGGCTGGGGAGATGGTCAGTAGATAAAGCACTTGCCAATCAAGGTGAGGCCCAGAGTTTGGATCCTTACAGTCCATAAAATCCAGGGAGGTGTGGTGGCTACTCAATCCCAGAGTGCACACGGTGGAGACAGGAGATCCCTGTGGCAAGCTGGCTCCTCAGAAGTTGAATTGGCAAGCTCCATGTTTAGGAAGAGACCCTGTCTCTATGAATAAGAATGAAAAACAGTCAAGCAGGACACCAACTTCAACCTGGGCCTCCATATGTGCATACACATGTATATGCGCGCGCGCACGCACACGCGCGCACACACACACACACACACACACACACTTGCCAATACATATGCATACTGCACACTCAGATATGCATGCAAAAAGAGAAAAAGAAAACAGACATAGCCACCTTCCTGTGCTTACTGCACTGTTCCCAATAGCCAAGATGTGGAATAAACCAAGGTGTCTGTCCATCATGGATAAATAGATGATGAAAACATTACCCAGTAACACAAAGACAAATGCCAAGTGTGGAAACTGTTTGATCTCAGAGAATGGAGGTTAGTGATCAGCAAGGAACAAAGTAGAGAAATGTCAGATAATGGGTCCCAAAGTACAGTTAGGTGGGAAAAATAAGTTCTAGAGCCCTTAAGCGGTGACTATGGTTTACAATAACTTATTGAGTATTTAAGGAAGGACCAGAAGAGGGGAGATCAAAGGCTCTGAACACAAAGGAATCAGAAATGCATCAGAAGACTATTCAATAACTATACACTGTGTGCCTGAATTGAATTATCACATTGTACCCATAAATATGTATGAGTGCAATGCACTATTTAAAATTTAAAGGTCGTTGTTTATTTTCTGTCAGGATAATTTGTCTACTGGTGAGAGTGGGATGTTAAAGTCACCCACTATTATTGTGCTGAGTCAGTCTGTGCCTTTACAACCAGTAGTGGTCTGTTTTATAAAACTGGGTGTGCCAATATTCAGTGCTCATGTATTTAGAATGTTATGTCATTCTGATGGATTGTTCTCTTGATCAAAAGTAAATGACCTTCTTTGTCTCTTCTAGGTAGCTTTGGTCTGAAGTATTCTTCGTCCAATATTGATATTACTGTATCTGCTTGCTTTCTAGTTCTATTTGCTTGGCATGCCTTTCCCACCCTTTCCCTAAGGCTCTGTTTGTCTTTGCCAGTGAGATACATTTCTATCATACAACAGATAGATGGGTCCTGTTTTATTAATAACATCTGTTAATCAGTGTCTTTTGATAGGGGAATTAAGACTATTAATGCTCAGAGTTCTTTGATCTGGAAACTTCTTACCTGCTGGCTAGTTGTCATAGAAACAGACAAAATGTGCTGTGCAGGCTACTGGGAATGAAAAGACATCAATATAATACCAATCTATTGGGCAAAATGTAACCACTACTACAATAGTGGTATGAAGGTTACAGGTAGAATCAATCACTTTCTGATCAGATCTGAGACCTTCTCCACAGTAGAGAATTGGTTCCTGATACTATCTATAAACCTGGTCAAAAGCCCATGGTGTGGGAGGTCACAGACCCTAGCAGGGAAGCTACTGCTGTTGTTTTGTTAAATGGACATGTTGTTCAATAGCTTTCTAAATATTTATATGTTTATGCCTATAGATCAGTGTTGCTCTCAACCTTGGCCAGAGAAGGCTCTTCCTATAGTGAATGTTAATGCAGAGATTCACAACTGGTCAAAGTGCTGAGAATAAGAACCTGTTGTGTGCTCAGCCCTAAATGGAAATTTATATCAACCCCCAACCTAAAGCTCAAGGAACATCTCTGAAGAAGGGGTAGAAAGAATGTAAGTGCCAGGGGATGAAGAGGAGTGCTGTGAAAGCCTATCTTCTGGGCATGACATAGCCACTGTACTCATAAACTCACTGTGGCTGTGGTGGCTTGCACAAGGTCAAGTCAACAAGCTCAGTCATCAGCTCAGCAAGCTGTTGGACGCAGTGGGTTACAACAAAAGGATGTGATTGGGTGGTGAGAGATGTCGGGGAGCATTGGAAGGAGTCGGGAAACTGGGGGCATGTGAATTAGATACATCATATGCATATATGAAATCACTAAAGAATAAAAAGAAAATATCCTTTAAAAGTACTCAGAGGGGGCTGGAGAGGTAGCTCAAAGATTAAGAGCATTAGCTGCTCTTCAATTCCCAGCAACCTCATGGTGGCTCACACCCATCTATAATGAGATCTGGTGCCCTCCTCTGGTGTGCAGGCAGAACACTGTATACATAATAAATAAATTGTTAAAAGTACTCAGAACTCTTATTGAGAGTGCATATTAACTCCTGTCATTGTGTTGTTTTGTGATGGTTGGAAACTTCTTGGGCTTTCTTTGTATTTCTGCTGCTCTAGGGCACTCTTTCTTTCCCGTGGCTTTGGGGTGTGCTTACCTTGCTTTCCTGTAGGTATGATTCCTTCAGATATTTTCTGTAGTGCTGGATTAGTAATCATGAAATCTGTTAATTTGCCTTTATCATGGACAGTTTTCTCCTTCAGCTATGACAGATAGACAGCCTTGCTGGATATAGTAATCTGGATCAGTATGGACTAGTCAGCTCAACTGATTAGTGCAAAGTGCTAAAAAAAAATTAATCTGGGTCACTATTCACAATAGCCAACTGATGGAATCAGCCTAGGTCTCCATCAACACACAAAAAGATTGTTAAACAAGCATATATATTTGGTTGAAAGAATAAAATTATATTGTTTCTAGTTAAAAAAAATGAATACAACTGTAATTATGATGTTAAATACAATAGGTCAGCCTGAAAAAAACAACAACAAATGCCACATTTTCTCTTATTTGTGGAGTGTGTGTGTGTGTGTGTGTGTGTGTGTGTGTGTGTGTGTGTGTGTAGGCCTGTCTGGGGGACTGTAGAGAACTAAAGGGGAAAAGACAGAATGGGGAGGACTGTGATCATGATAGACTTCCATATCTTCATTAACCCCATCACTGTGTACGATGAGTAAACAGCAACAAAAGAAATAAACAGATCATCGCCCTCCCCCAGACACAAGAGCGCAGACCCTGCTGAGTGTCTGAACTGGGAAGCCTGTGAAGCTGAGACCTAACATTCATGTCAGTGTTGAGCGTAAGTCAACTGAAGGAAACCGGTCACCGAAGGGCCCATGGAACAGACCCACTAAGTGAAGCAGAGAGGAGATGTCAGGACAAAGTGGGGGACAAGGTGGACGGAGAGGGGATTGTCGCTGACACCAGTGATTTTTGACTTCTTCATCAGGTCACAGTGTGGTGTTTATCTGAATTAATTAATCTTTTTCCTGTGTGGAAGAAAGCAGAGTGGATCTTCACTCCAGTGTGATCCCAGGGCTCTTCCTTTCACGTGTCCAACGGGGAGTCACTGTAGAGTGCAGACTCAGTGGGACCCTTGCACTTATTTCTATGATGTGGAACTCTGGTGAGAACGCAGGAACCTGCAGACTAAACCTTAAGTCCTCTGAGAAGGAGCACCCTGTACCCTACCCCGTTCCTTCCACACTGAGAATGTCCTATCTGTGGGGGAGACTGTGACATTTCTGATCCGTTACCATGTTGCTGAATGCAAAGGACCCTCCAAGTAAGAGTGAAGACAGGGACTTTTAGGACGGCCCTGAGACACCCTGAAGAAAGGGAACAGAGACTTAAAAGTCTTAACAAAGCCAGTTCAAATCCAGCCTTTCAGACCCTGGCATGAGGCCTCTTCTGAGACCATCATTTGTCCCGGAGAAAGACAGTGGATACTGCTAATACTGGGTCAAAACGTGGCTCCTACCTAGTCACCATCTTGAAGAAGCACAGCAGTTACAGAGGGCTCCACAGACCTCACAGGAGAGCAGCGGAAGAAGATGTAGTTGACAGGTCATGTGACACAGTCAGAAAGCAGGACAAGACCTAACCTGTAAGATGGGGACACCGGAATTGTGCTGGCTGCCAGCCAGGTGATGCCTACATCCACTGTGGAAGAGACTGACATGGTCCATTTACTGGAGAGCCTTTTCTCTGGACAGTGGGCTCATTGCTTCTCCAGTGGTGCTGTTGCTGGGGCAAGATGGAACCCAGGCTCCTGCTGGATTCGGAGTCCTCACCACAGCCACCAGACACGATCAGCTGAGCTCAGCTTCAGCTTAGCAGCCAGCACACTTCCATTAGCTTGCACTACAGGACAGAGCACACTGGCTCTGAAGGAGGAATGTACCAAGGTTGTGGGTGGACTGCTGTGGGCATGGAGCATGACCGTATTACTCTCACTCACCCAACACCTGGTAGTCACATACCACAGTGTAAATCAGCACACTGTAGTGGGTAGCCATTCCAGCTTTGGTCTGGAAGTTCCAACCCCCACTGAGGCTTCGGTAACTGTCACGCCTACAAGGCGGGACCAAGAGAGGGCCCTGAAGACCCGAGATCTGGATGCTCCGCCTTCTCTTAGTTCCCGGACCCTGGATGCTGGAGGTAGAGGGAGCAGAGTTCTCCAGAGAACACCGCTGGACTGCGCTGTGTCTTTCCCAGACCTTGCGACCTACCTATCCCTTCATTTGTAAGTTACGCCACTAAATAAACCTCCCTTTTAACTGTGTGGAGTGGCCTTAATAATTTCACCAATAGCACACTCCCCCTGTTTTCCCAGGCCTAAGGGAACCACACAGAGCTGAGCTTCCCTGATCTATGTGCTTTTCCCAAATTCCCACCCTTCTCATTAATTCTGCTGCCTCTCCCTCCAAAAAGCTTGCAAGGGTTTCTGTCACTTGGAACTAGATAATCTGGAGCTAAGATAAAAAGGAAGCAATCAGGGTAGAAACTTCTTCAGTTTACAAAGCTAATTCAAGATGCAAACATTCAGTACATTTCTGTTCAGGTTGGGTACTCTGCTCTTTGACCCCTGCACAGAGGACTAGGCTTGACAGAGAGGGGCGAGCGAAAGAATTTGTTTTCCTCTCATCTTCCCCTGGTCTGAACATAAGAGCTAAAAACAAGAGTGTTTGTCCTCACTGTGCAATGTTTAGTTCTTGAGGCAACCAAATTCACGATTACTGACTTGCTGTCTTCCCTTCTCGGGTCTGTGTTCTGAAAACACCCAGAAACTAAAGTTCCATGGGGTCAACAGCGTGCATCCTGGGGCAGCATGGGAAGTGCTGGGGCAGGAACAGCCGCCCCCGAAGCCCAGCTCTCCCGACTAGATGGCAGCATACAGAGAAAAGAGCAAAAGGAACCACACAAGACTGGGGCTTGTGCTCCGAGCAAGAACAGGGGCCTCAGAAACACACTAACTTTTAGCCAAAAGTCTAGACTTGATCCTGGAGCCAAGCTCCGGCCACACAGCAGGTCAAGGTGTGTGCATTCAGGGAGTACAGGGACCCTGGAGGAAATACAGGGACCCCAGAGGGACCAGATAATCATGGAAGAAAGTCCAGTTTAACTTCCTCTCAAAAATATCCAAATATGGCAGGTGGTGGTGGCACACGCCTTTAATCCCAGCAATCAGGAGGCAGAAGCAGGTGAATTTCTGAGTACGAGGCCAGCTTGGTCTACAGAGTGAGTTCCAGGACAGCCAAGGCTACACAGAGAAACCCTGTCTTGAAAAATCAATACATACATATAAATATACATATACATATATATACATATATATATATCCAATATACTCCAATAGGATGTACAATAAAGCAGGTAAACAAAATTCTGCCATTGAAAAATTATTTACCTCAAGAGGCAGAATATAATTTAGGACCTTGAATATCATAAAAGATCATGGTTGTTGTAAACTGGGCTAAAAGAATCACAAATAGAAACCCAGCTGAATTAAAAAATGGAATACAAAAGAAACAGGGTGAGATTTTAAAAAGCTGCAATAAAAAAAGAAAGTAGCAACATGTGTTTAGACTGCCCTACAGGGCAGTGGCTACCAGAACTGGCTGCCCCCAAAATACAATCTGTATACAGATGGCAAGTTTGGGGAAATCTCCAAGATTAGAAATGGAAGAAAAAAAGCTGATGAGACTGGTGAGAGAGGAGGGGATAACCATGGAAACAGAGATTAACCATCATCAACAATGGATGGGGACCCATGTGAGAAGCTAACCCTGAACACACCTGTAGTACTAGTCCAATGTCCAAGCACGTTCTTAGGCAAGAGGGTCCTGCTGTAGACCTCACATTTTAGAGACTCTCTGGTCCTTCTGAGCTATCATCCCCTTCCCCGTGAGGCAAAAGAGTCCTTGGGGTCAACAAGCAGAACCTATCCTAAGCTTGCCCCTCTCCACATGCTGTACCAAACTGAACTCTAGATATCCTGAATTATTCTCCTCCATCAACCTGAGCCTGCTTTCCAGACTTGGGACAGCCTCTCCCCTGAACCCGTTATCCAAAAGTGAGGCCACCCCTAGTACCGTGCACACCTGTGGGCTGGAGGTGGACATGAGAGAGCCATTTGCAGAGTTCAGGCACAGCTGTGATGTACAAGGTGCCCTGTCTATTTGTGTGCATGCAGTGCCCCCTGGCAATGTGGTTTAGATCCAGGAACAGAAGAGAAAGAGAAGTCTGGAGGCGGGGGACAGACATGGGCTCTGCATGTGGTGCTGCATTCTCAGAGCTTGGGGAGAAGAGGATTCTGAAGCCAAACCTGATGAAGGGTCATTTGTCCAGGTAGGAGGACAGAACATATTTCATCTAACTATATACCAGTGTGATTTATAGCATTTAAATATTTAAGCATGTGGTGTGCGTGGTGGTTTTAATGAGAATGGCCCTCATAGGCTCATATGTTTGAATACTTGGTCCCAAGTTGGTAGAACTGTTTGGGAAGGATTAGGAAGTGTGACCTTGTTAAAGGAGGTGTGTTACTGGGGAAAGGTTTTGGGGTTTCAAAAGACTCGTACCATTCCAAGTCTGCTCTCTACCTCCTGTTTGTGGATCAGGGTGTGAGCTCTCAGCGGCTGCTCTAGCTCATGCCTGCCTATTACCATGCTTCCCACCATGATGATACTTTGCAACACTAAGCCCCAAGTAAACCCTTCCTTCTGTAAGTTGCCTTCATGGTGTTTTATCACAGAAACAGAAAAGTAACTAATACAGTATATGGTCCTTGATTTTTGCTATTTCTCTGGGATCTGGGCGGAGGTTCTCAGGTCTATGACTGTTCCTTTGGATCACTATATTAAGGAATATAACTTTTTCAGCGCTGTCTGAGCAGAGAATAGCAGTTAGCCACTGTCAAATTAATTTTCTTGTCACAAAATCAAGTGTCTGACAAGAAGCAGAGAAAGGGTTTGGCCTACAGTTTTAAGGCCCATCGTGGTGGGGAAAGCATGGTGGAAGCAATCTATGTCAGCAGGAAGAAGAGGTTAGCTGTTCACACCAGGCTAGATCAGAAAACAAAGATCAGGCAGGGCCTTCAGGCACAACCCAGCTTTCTCCTTTCCCCCTTTTTATTTGATATAGGACGTCAGGCTATGGGATGATATTGCCCGCATTCTGGGTGACTCAGTTAATTTTCTCTGGAAACACCCTCACAGATACACCCAGAGGTGTGTCTCGACAGTGCTCTGTGTTCCTTAATCTAATCAAGTTGACAGAAAGATTAGCTATTGCTAATAGAAAAATATCTCTCCGATAGGACAATGTGCTACTTGAGAGTCGAGAACCTGTGCATTGAAATCTCCCCCATCCTCAATTTAAGCTCATAAAGGCAGAGCTCATACTGGAGCACCAACTGCTAACCCCATGATAACCAGAGAAGGGGCCCCACCTCTCCCTCTGTGTTCTAGACAGTACTTTCATGGTAGTAGACTTGCTTGCTGCTAGCAAGAACCACATTCCAGAATGTCACAACAATCAGACATCAAGGGTACTTTGCTTATAATTATGCTGCTGAGTCCCTGCTCTCATGCCTGGAACTTTAGGAGCTCCAACCCAAAGCACACAGATCAGTTTGACTAGGGACCCTCACCTGACCATAGCACTAGAGACAGCCACTACTCCTGTTAATGGAGGTGACACTGTGTGACTTCTCTGGAAGCTTCTGTGCCAGGTCACCCTGGTGCATCACAAGGAGTTTTGTGGGGATAGGCCTGACTTCTGCTTCTGCTATTGGGAGTCACAGGTGAGTAGCACTGAGGCAGCTAATTCTGTGTCCATGGTGATGAGACCCAGTCTGGTTAAACACAGTCTGGACTGCAGACTCTTGATAAAGCTGGAAGGGTTTTGCTCCACATTCCCTTCAGCAGATTTGGAATAAAGCAGATTATGCCTCATAATCTGGTTGGTTTCATCTAATCAGTTGGAAGTCCTTAAGAGAAAAGCTCGAGATTTTTCAAAGAAGAAAGAATTCAGCCTCAGACTCAAGCTTTCAAATAGAAGCTCCATCTGAATTTCCAGTCCTATTTATGCTCTATAGAAGTGGGGGAACTACAGCCTCCATCCTGCTGGCCTGCTCCACAGATCACACCCAGACCTGCCAGTCTCAGTCACTTGAGCCAAGTCCTTCGAATACCCCCCTACACACAAGCACAACAGAACCCCAATACAGTTCTCAAATGTGGCATTTAAACATTGCATTCTGAGAATGTAACAGATGCTGTTTAGACCCCAACATGTAGAGAAGCTCACCTTGCTTAACCCAGACACAGAGACATCCAGCCAAAGGCCCAGATCAAAGGCTGTGAGTCAGAACCAGTCTCCAGGCCACTAAACCCTAGCATTGAAAACATGGGCTGCAAATAGGTGCCCTGGCCTAAGGTCAGACAGGCAGAATGAGGCAGGGAAGGAGGTTGCGATCCTGTGTTCCTGCAGCCACTTCCTGCTCCTGAGCTCATCACAGTCAACCCTTTCACAGGACGAGGGTGCAGCAGGCCAATCCCAGAAGTCGCTCTCTGGTGGAGACATTTCCAGTGTGCTGGGGCAGGGTACCCTTGGCTAGGGCCTGGGCAGGGCTGAGCCCAACAGTGACTGGCTCCGGGAGGTGGCATTTGGAGACAGGAAGCCAGGAAAGCTGAACATCTGATGCCATTCACACATGCTGGGCTTTGTGATGAACAACAGGAGGAGAATGGCAGGCATAAGAGTGGCAGGCTTCGCAGAACCTTGGTTCCTTCTCATTGGTTAATACATCAGAGCCATGGGTTAGAGTCTGATAAAGCTCTATGTGGAAACACAGGGCCCACGGCTAGTGCCCAGTAACTGTCAATTTCCTTTCTGTCCTCCCCAGAAGAAGTCATCATGTCATGAAGGGTGACATGCACAAGCTCTGGAGTCCTTTCCTTGCTGTGACCTCAAACCAACCCCTTGTCTCTTTTTGCCTGCATCTTCTTGTGTAGAAAGAGTGTGTGAGCTCCGCAGGACTACTGAGAAGAAGGACTGAGACTGTCCACGAGGGGACAGGTCTCGGTGGAAGAACTGCTGGGGAGAAGCTGTAAAAAGACATGCACCTGGTGATGGCTCAGGTGTACGGTGTTTGCCCTGCAGTCATGAGGACCTGAGCTCCATGCCCCAAATCCATGTAAAGAGACAGGGGTGGTGGGAATGCCAGTTCTGGGGAGGATTGCCAGCCAGCCAGCCTAGCTTGCTTGGCAAGTTCCAAGACAGTGAGAGACTCTGTCTCAAAAAATAAGGAATGACACCCAAGGTTTACCATGGCCTCCATATGCGAGTGTGCATGGGAGTGTGTACACACACCCATGCCCATCAAAAGTCAGCTGGAAGTGTGGGCTGGGTTTGACTTGTACTGTGCCATTGCAGGCAGGGGAACCACAAGCAACCATGGGACGATCTTCAAGGTGGCACTGACTTTGTCCAGGTCTAGTCAGCTTGAGTGTTGGCTAGCATCCTCAGCCTGTTATGGCACTAGCCACCTGTCGCCTGGGCTTGTATGTCAGAGACAGCAAGTGGACTTGCCTAATGACCAACATGGCACTGTGTGCAGACTGTGAGGGCCTGAGGCAGCTTCCAAAAACACTGTGCTTTCAGAGGATGGAGCCAGCCAAGCCCAGCCATTCTCCAGGCTGGAAAGGGAGGCCAGAGGCGCTGAACAGATGGCTCTAACCTTCGCAGTCCGACCGAGTACAGAGCGCATCTTCTTACCCTTCAACAAACAGGTCAATATAGTCTTTAATATGTGTATGGCTCATGCATGTGTGTGGTTGTTTATAAGCACAGTTGTGACAGAGCATGTCTGCTCAAGGACAATTGCTTATAGTTACACAGAGGTGACTGGAGAAGAGGGAGTAGTCCTTCCAGAAGGCAGAGAGAAGGAAAGAATAGGAGGTAACAGCCCACACTGGGAAGTAAATGCGGGGTAGCCAGTTAGACATTGGCAGGCATTAAGGACCAACCCTTCCTTTATGATCAGCAGCTTATAAACTCAGGAACTAAAACTATAAAACTATAGAGCCAGTCAGAACTAGACCTGAGGGTGTCTCTGGCATGACATTCTGAACTGCCTCACAGGGCATTCACGGATGACCGTCTAAACCTCGTGGGATTACTATCTAGCCAGAAGCCTTTCAGCAAAGCACAAGGGCATACCATTGTCTCCTCCTATAAAAGCAATCTAAATGGGCCTGTCAGTCACCTAGAGGAAAACACTGCTCAGGAACTCTGTCCGATATAGAGACCTCTCAACAGTACAAAGGCTGCCTGAGCACAGAGTCAGCAGAGTGGCCTCTTCAGCCATTGTCCCCTCTCACTCTTTCAGAGCGTGCCCTGCTTGACTCCGCAACAAACTGCCATCTTCCACACCACACTCTGTGTCTTCTCTACATTCCTGTGACAGAAAACACAGGGATGGAGAGCCATGAGAAATACAGAACAGGATTCTGATGGCACAAGGAACAGACGGTCTGGAATCAGGCATGTAACGTTTTATTTATCCAAATCTTCAGTTATCATCTCCTGTATACACAAATCCACGTTTGTGTTCACCTGTGTGTACATTTAGGAGACATGTGGTCCTCGTCTGCGGCCATGGGGATTCCAGAAGCAGTACAGAACTGGAATGTCTAGTCAAAGAGTTTCCTTTCTTTCTCTTTCCTTTACTGAGGGTAGGATAGGTTCTCCCTATGCAGCCCTGGCTTGTCTAGAACTCGCAGTGTAGATCAAGCTGCATCAAACTCAGAAATCCACTTGCCTCCAACTCCCAAGTATTGGAGATACAGGTGTGGGCAAACCACACTACCCAAATCCATTTTACAGAGAGCTTTGCTCAGCCGTGCCCAGGAATCACGTTCTTGCAGCTGTGTACAGATGTGACATTGTCAAGTCCACCCCACTGGGTACTCTGTGTTTGGAGGTAGACATCCTCCCAGGATTCCAACAATGTGTCAGCGCACTGAGCATGTAACGCCTTCCTTATAACACAGTATCCTTTGGAGCTGATCTGCATGCCTGTGGCCTTACAGTAGCTAGCTGCTCACCAGCTCTTCTGTGATCTCTGCCCCTCTTCTGGCTTTCCAATCCACTCTCCTCACCCTGTCCCCAGCATAGCTGCCTGCTGTGGTGTGGGGAGCTGGGCCTTCAGAACATAGATGGCCTTTGGAGGTAGTGATTTCTCACTTCCTGTTTTCAAATTAACCACAGACTAAAAGCCCTGAAGCCTTATGAGCCGGTAACAACAGTGGACAGACACTGAAAAGCAACACAGGACAGGCAATGCTCTGTTGAGCTCTTTGCACAGATTGCCACACTCCATCCCAAGTACAACCTTACACTATAGGGGCAGGCATGTCCAACCTTTTGACATTACAACCCAACATTGTCATCAACAAAGTCCGAAGTTCATTCTCAAGGACTGCACAATGGAATTACAAACAAATAATAAAAAGGCAAAATATCTCATACTGTTTCAAGCAGTTTTATACTGAGCTGTATTTATCAGCACCCTGGCTCCAGTCCACCCACAGGCTTCAGGTGGGACACACCTCCAGATGCTGTTCTCAGCCTTCTTCTTTTCCAAATGATAACACTGGTGCCGGGAAGATTCCAGACTCAAGTGACATATGCTATCATGTTCTTGGCACTAGCTGCTGGCTTTCGCTCTAGGAATTACTTCTCTTTGTTTTTTCCCAAACTCATTTCCTGAATACCCACTATGTGCCCATTGGGTAAATACTCAAATCCCTTGACATCAGCTAACAAACAGGTTTCTTTTTCTGTGTCAATTAAAGAATTCAAAGACAGGAAGATGGCTCAGCACCAAGGAAAGGTTTATTAGCAAGTGTCACAGGCTTCTCTTGGAGAGAAGGGGCTCCCACGTGGAAAGCAAAGGACTCTAGGGGCCTGGGTTCGGAGGCCTGTTCAAGTGTCCCTCTCCTGGGGAATCCCCCTATTCTATTGGACTTCAGTTGTTCATGTGCCCCCTTTTGGTATAGTGATTGGGTCCCCACTTCTGTCCATAAGCACGGAAACAGCTTCTGGTTGGGTGACATCTGTCACCAATCAGAATGAACTCCCAGCCCCCTCTCGGTTTATATTTAGTGCTGATATAAACCGAGAAAAAGAAACTTAATGGGAAAAAGAGACACTTGAGGCAGGAAAGGAGAAATGGAGACTCATATCTCTTCCCTTTTTCTTGCCCTCTACCCTGGGGGACCATGACCTTCCCTTAGGGTCTGGGGGACCTTGGTTCCAGAACCATCTTTTGATTCCAGAGCCAAACAGCTGCTCAGTACTCATACGCAATCATGCAGCTGCTCAGTACTCACATGCAGTGATGCAGCATCTGTGCATCCCCCCACCTGCTTCAGATCCTCTCTATATGGCCCTGGTACCGAAGCAATCAAACTGCAGTGTAAGTCCTCACTTGGTGTTGTCGGGGAATGCAGACATGGAAATAGAGTGCCCATATTCAGTGCAGACATAATTTCCTATATGCCTAATACACAACAGTGTGAAATCATGAATGTTAACCTGCAGAGAGGGAGAGCCAGCTGTATTATTATTCCTCTGATGATGGAGCTAGATGGTAAATTGAGACCACCGGAGACTACTCAGCCAGTCCATGATGCAGCCTCATCATTGTGCCTAAGTATCAACCTTATGAGGACTTAGAGTGACAAGCCAGGCAGCAGTCCATTTTCAGTAGATTGCAACCCTAGAAAGGCTTTCTGGAATGTGATGCAAGCACATTGGCAGGAAAAGAGGGGCAGAAATAGATGAAGCAGCAAGAGTGCCAGGGGCTTCCCAAGTCTAGTACACTCTGTTTCGGAGAATAAAGGAATCATTCAATTTCAAGGTATAATTAAGTTCCTTATTTTAGAGGGTCATTACCACACACCACACTCTGAGCCAGATTTCACTCTTCCGATCACACATCACCCCGCAGGCCTGCTCATTAATAGCTGCAAACAGACTCCCATGTTCCATCTTTCCTCCAGGACAGACTAGCAAGGGCCCAATGGAGCTGAGCAATGCTTTGACAGCCCTCCTGAGCCATTTGGGAGGGGAGCAAGCAGTGACCCATCAGATGCCACTAAGGATGCCACTGTCCCTGGGGGCTGGTCAACGAAGAACAGTAGAATAAGCTGGAACCGTGTCTAGGAAAGTACAACTCTGTGGAGTTCCACAATGCCTTCAAAACGCAAGGGACAGTCATTTCTGGGGCAACATGAAGCCATCAGTGTGGCCCATCTCAAGTTATGATGGGGCATTACAACAATATCAGCTGTCCATCTCCATTACAGGTAAGGTGGGGCACCCATTCCTTCAATCTCCTGTCATGCTTCAAGGCCACTCCAAGATTCTAGAGGACTTGGGACACTGTAAAACCCAATGCTATGGAGCCAGTGGCTTAGCAGTCTCCTCCAATCGTGTGCTCAAGGAGACAGAATTTTCATCCACAGTTCACCCAAATCTCTCACCATGGCCCCAAGAGGCTAGTATTGTTAGGTAGTTACTTAGATGCTAGCAGGCTAACGGACATTAGGGCTGTCATGTGACTGTTCCCGAGGATACACAAACAAATATCTACTTCTCTAAGATAAGGCACCAA